>MU186410.1:40215-78147 GCA_016904865.1 Pissodes strobi
TTAAATGTTTAATATAATAATTGAGTTTCTTACTACGTTTTGTCCCTTTACTCTAAATCACCCCCTCCTCAGACTCAGATAAATCCTGGATCCGCGCCTGCAACAGAGAATAGTTAGTTTACTGACGGCTCCAAGACTAGTGTGATGGTAAAGGAGCGGCTGCGTGGAATAAAAATGGTAAGGTTTCCTAGGCAAACATGCAACCATTTTCCAGGCTGAATTCATATCATTGATATGACTGCACAGTGGCTCATCTCTAGAAACTGGACAGGCAAATCAATCAAAATATTCTCGGACAGTCAAGGGGCTTTGAAAGGTCTTGAATCTAGCCGTTTTTCATCCAAAGTAATATGGAACTGCCAGGAACTATTCAAAATAGCAATGAATCTGCCATCAGGAGGGAGAAGTAGACAACTACTTCGACTTGGCAGAGAGCAAGTACAAGGCTGTAGTCAGCATGTACATACACTGGCCATTGTCGGCTAAAAGACCACATGGACAAGATAGGGCTGTCCGAAAAAACGGAATGCCGCTCGTGCTTGGAGGACGAATAAATTATGGAACATGTTCTACGCCAACCAGACAAACAGTATTTGGTAATTCTCAAATGACACTTATATATTTGAAAACAGTCCACCCCAGAAAGCTAATCGATTTTATTAAGTCTAGTGGAAATCATAGATGTGTGCCACAATAGACCAAGGGTCGCAGTGGGGGGCCCACGCACGTACACGCAATAAGAATACGAATTGAAGGATCATAGAATGCGATACCGTATCAAAAGCTTTCGCTAACTCCAAAAATAAAGCATTGCATCTATACCCATTATTTAAGTGAAACATTATTTCCGATATTAGCTTATAGATTGCATGTGAGGTACTCAAACTTGGTTTAATGCAAGTGATAGTGCCCTTTGTTGGCTAAAAGGCTAATTTAGCCAAACTTCGATACATCTTTCTCTACAGGTGCTCCTTTGGCTAACAATTTTAAAGTACATTTAATAACACAGAGTGATTCAAAAATAACTTTATTGAACATCCTAGCGCTTTTATTGCGCATCTATAAATTCAAAACGGTGTGACGTAGAAAATGGTTTGCATTTCCTCCGATTTAAACGGAAGACGCGGACAACCTAATACTTCCGATTATATTAATATTATAGGTCATCAAATAATTTATATTCCTAATATGTAGAACTATAGCAAGTAAAGCACTTTCTTTAACATTTATAGGTTATTGTGGAATTAGGTACATGAAAATTAGACGATTGTCCTCTAAATGTAGGTCTGATGACACAATATGTTTTTGTATTAAATAGACCAGTTTTGCTAACGATGCATGTCTCATTAAAATAATAAGCAACAATAACATCAATTACATGCAATTCCCATTTAGCTCTTTAAATTCGATTTTTAATGTCAGCTACTGGTTTTAATACTTTTAATATATTTTTTACTGTGACTTACTTTGGTAAACTATCCACCTTTGAGGATAAATTTGCAAACGATTAAAAACTTATCCTCTAAAAGCAATACATTTTCCCATTTATTAACGAAAATTCTAGAATACTTGAAATCCTCATTTTTGGCTTGCAAGTAGTGGCGTAACAAGATGCCTGATGGCCCAGGGCTAGAACTTAGAGACTCCATTAATAAATGTACATTTTAAGCTTTATGTATTTTAAATGAAAACTGAAGAGGTGTGATCTAAAAGTGCGTTTAGTTCAAACAAAAGTAGATCGTAAATAAAATATTAATCAACATTGGCATTTTTTTATTGTAAAAAAACAAATCATTATATTTTTCGTTAATTCTATGTAGATTATTGAGTAACAGACAAATACAATGATAAGGTATGTAACAAAACCATTTGACCAAAATCGAAACCTTTTTTTCAATCTGGTTGAAAAACTGCTAATTTATCTCAATAAATGACGAAATCAATAAATCATCTACATACGTAGAGATCATTAATGAACCCAATTGTTCGTGTATGATAGAGATATTTTACGTACCTTTTGAAAATCTACACGAGAAATTTGAATTTTTTTAAATATTTCTATAATCTTCAAATGTACGGATTGCTCTGCTGCAGGATTTCAATAAAATATAATCCTTTCATTCAGCCTTGTTGAAAACCTGTTAAATTTGAGAAATTTCGAATTTTTTCATAGTCTTCAAATTTGCAGTCCACTTTCCAGCGTTTTACAAAAATCGAACCTTTTCTTCAGCCTAATTGAAAATTAAAAATATTTCCTCAAAAAGCAATGAAATATTCAACGTACATAGAAAATATTACGCAGATTTCAAAAATCTAAGCGAGAAATTTGGAAAATTTTCAGTTTTCCATAATTTTTAAATAAACCGACAGTTCTGTTGCAGGATATAATTAAAATATATCTAAGCATTGCATTCAGGCTTGTTGAAAACCTGCTAATATTACGCAGAAAATTATGAAACTTTTCACATATATAGACATTTTTACGTGAATTGTAAGAAATTGTCTGAGCAACAGATCGCGATCTCCCTAATATAGCATAATTAGAATTAGAAGATCATCCAGCTAATATAATAGTATAAATTCTCAAACTCGAGACTCTTAAAAAAATAAAATTGATAAATTAAACCTTATACCCATAGGAAATATAGGCATTCTTAATCACAGTAATAATGATAAAAATCAATTACAAATTGGTGAAATATAAAAAAGAACTATGTTTAGACTGGAAATTTTTAAAACTTTTTCGTAATCTTTAAACATGCTCCTCTGTGCACTTTTAAGAGTACAACGTGACAATAAAAATATCGGTCGCTCTATTAGCCTAGTTGAAAAATTACTAACTTTCCTAACAAACGCTAAAATTTTCAACGTGCATACAAAATTTTACGTATATTTTCAAAATTCATACGAGAAATCTGAGAAATTTCGAATTAATTTACAATCTTCAAATTTGTTGCTAGTCGTTTTCCTCAAAAAATTATGAAATTTTCAACATACATAGCAAATTTTACGTTATTTTGAAAATTCATGCGAGAAATTTGAGATAATTCGATTCCTTTCATAACCTTCAAATTTCCTGATGTGGCCATTTTTCAGCGTTTGATAAAAATCGAAACCTTTTTACAGTTAATTGAAAAAAATATTAATTTTTCTCAAAAAACGATGAAATGTTGAAAGTACATAGAGAATTTAACGTAGATATCGAAAATGTATGTACACTTGATTTTTTTTTTAATTTTTTGTAATCTTTAAATATGTTTCTCTGTGCACTTTTCAAAGTATGATAATATCAGAACGTCTGAACCTGAGAAATTTTCAAAGTGTATAGAAAATGTTACGTAGATTTGAAAAATTCATACGAGAAATTTGAGAAATTTTGATTTTTTCGTAATCTTCATATTCGCTGCTGTGCCTATCTTCCAGTGTTTGATAAAAATCGACACCATTCTTCAGTTAATTGAAATTATATTAATTTTTCTCAAAAAACAATGAAATTTTCAACGTACATAGAAAATTTTATGTACAATTGAAATTTTTTCGTAATCTTTGAATATGCTTCTCTATGCACTTATCAGAGCTTGGAAAGTATCGGAACCTCTCTTAGCCTAGTTGAAAAACTACTAACTTTTCTAACAAAATCGATGAAATTTTCAACGTGTATAAAAAATTTTACGTATATTTGCAAAATTCATGCGAGAAAGTTGAGAAATTTCGAATTTTTTCCCAATCTTTAAATTTGCAGCTGCATCCATCTTCCAGCGTTTGATAAAAATCGAAATCTTATTATAGTCAATTGAAAAATTATTAATTTTCCTCAAACAATTATGAAATTTTCAACATGGATAGGAAGTTTTACGTGATTTTGAAAACTCATGCGAGAAATTTGAGACATTTCGAATTTTTTTCATAATATTCAAATTTTGCTGCCACGTATATTTTGCAGCGTTTGATAGAAATGGAAACCTATTTTTAGTTAACTGAAAATGTATTAATTTCCCCAAAAAAAACGATGAATTTTCCAACGTGCATAGCAAATTTTAAATAGATTTTGAAAATTCGTGCGAGGAATTTGAGAAATTTCGAATTTTTTCATAATCTTCAAATTTGCTGCTGTGCCTATTTTCCAGCCTTTGGTAAAAATCAAGACCTTTTTACAGTTAATTGAAAAAAATATAATTTTCCCAAAAAAATTATGAAATTTTCAACGTTCATAGAAAATTCTACGTTATTTTGAAAACTCATAAGGGAAATTTGTGAAATTTTGAACTTTTCCATAATCTTCAAATTTGCTGCTGTATCCATTTTCCAGCGGTTGATAAAAATTTAAATCTTTTTTTAGTTAATTGAAAAATTATTAATTTTGCCAAAAAAACGGTTAAATTTTCAACGTGCATAGAAAATTTTACGTAGAATTTGAAAATTGATACGAGAAATTTGAGAAATTTCAATTTTTTTCATAGCCTTCAAAATTGTTGCTGTGCACTTTCCAGCGTTAAATGCTCCTTTGTGCACTTTTCAGAGTATGACAAATATCGGAAACTCTCTTAGCCTATTTGAAAAACTTCTAACTTTCCTAAAAAACGATAAAATTTTCAACGCTCACAGAAAATTTACGTATATTTTCAAAATTCATACGAGAAATCTGAGAAATTTCGAATTTATTCACTATCTTCAAATTTGTTGCTGCATCCATCTTCCAGCGTTTGATAAATATCGAAATCTTCTTATAGTCTTTTTCATCAAAAAATGATGAAACTTTCAACAGGCATAGCAATTTTACGTGATTTTGAAAATTCATGCGAGAGATTTGAGAAATTTCGATTATTTTCATAATATTCAAATTTGCTGCTGTGCCCATTTTTCAGCGTTTGATAAAAATCGAAACCTTTTTTCAGTTAATTGAAAAAAATATAAATTTTTCTCAGAACCCAATGAAATTTTCAACGTACATAGAGAATTTAGCGTAGATTTTGAAAATCTATGTAGACACTTGAATTTTTTTTAATTTTTCGCAGTCTTTAAATATGCTCCTTTGTGCGCTTTTCCGAGTTTGACATATATCGGAACCTCTCTTAGCCTAATTGAAAAACTACTAACTTTCCTAAAAAAAACGATGAAATTTTCAACGTGCATAGAAAATTATACGTATATTTTCAAAATATATACAAGAAATTCGAGGAATTTCGAATTCATTCACAATCTTCAAGTTTGCTGCTGCATCCATCTTCCAGCGTTTGATAAAAATCTACATCTTTTTATAGTCAATTGAAAATTTATCAATATTGCTTAAAAAAATGATGAAATTTTCAACATGCATAGAACATATTACGTGGTTTTGAAAAATCATGGAAGAAATTTGAGAAATTTCGAATATTTTCATAATCTTCAAATTTTGTGCTGTGTCCATTTTGCAGCGTTTGATAGAAATGGAAACCATATTTAGGTTAATTGAAAAATTATGAATTTTCTCAAAAAAAAACAATGAAATTTTCAATGTGCATAGAAAGTTTTACGTAGATTTTGAAAATTCATGCGAAAAATTTGATAAATTTAAATTTTTTCATAATCTTCAAATTTGCTGCTGTGCCCATTTTCCAGCGTTTGACAAAAATCGAAACTTTTTTCAGCCTAATTGAAAATGTTCCTCAAAAAAACAATGAAATTTTCAACATACATATAACAGAAATTTGGAAAATTTCAATTTTCTATAATTTTCAAATAATATTATACCCACTGCTCTGGTACAGGATTTTATAAAAATATAATCCTCACATTTAGCGTTCTTGAAAAACTGCTAAGATTCAGCATAAAACTATGAAACTTTTCACATAGATAGATAGAAAATTTTACCTGGATTTCGACAATCTTTATGAGACACTTGAAAAAATGTCGAAAATTTGAATAAAATCACTTTCAAGGTTTCCGTATTGCTTCATAATTAATTCAAGACATGAAATATGTTGATATTTAGTTATTATGGAAGGTTCTATTATTTCTATGATTCATTCATTAAAAAAATTAATTTATAAATATATAAAGGTTCATCGCGGGGCCCCCGGGGATATGCCCCTATTCGGTCTATAGCTACGTCACTGGTTGCAGGACAGTTTTCTTTCACAAAAAGGACACAGTATCATAGAAAATTAAAGACTTACGATGCGTTTGGTAGGTGTAACATCCAGCAAATATCACATAATTTTAGATTTATTTAAACATCTGAAAGATAGAACAACCTGAAATGTTGCTTCTACAAAGGATTATAATGCTACACACGTGAACCATTACCAAGACCTTCTAAGTCGCTAATTGATACTACACAAATAGAAAATTGATATTAAATGATATCGAGTAAAGGATGAAAGAAACCAAGTTAATAGTTAATGAAGCAAACTCCAGTTTCGATCAATATCTTAACGAATAATCCATAACTTAATTATTGAGTTATTAATTCAAGTATATTATGTTGCCGGTAATCGGTAATGCACGAAAACCTTATTCTAAGTTCGTAGGATTCTGGAAGACTAAAGACACACATTCAATTCTGGCACTCAATTATTTTATCCCATAGTTTCCAAACATCTGTTGGGGAACGTTAAAGTTGGCAGTCTTTGATATTGAATTAAAATATTAAATTAACCACTAAAAGAGTGCTTTATCCACAATTCGCTTACCATCAGAAGATGATTAAAACTCATTGTACTATGAAAAGCTACATTTAAACATTTAAACAGCAGAAACAAAATAGGGCATAGTACTGAACAATGTGGTACTCCACAATCTATTGGCTTGCAAGAAGTCATCGACGTATCAACACTCACAAGCTAACTTGTGTTGTTAAGATACGACTTGAACCATTCGAGAGGCACCTATCTGAATTGTTAATTATGATATTATGATTTACACAATCGAAAGCTTTAGAGAAATCACAGAAAATTGTTGCTGCAGAGTGATGTTTGTTCAGGTTGAAGTATAAATATTTAAAGAGGAAAAACATAGCATCATTTGTGCATTTGTTACTTAAAAATCCAAATTGATGGGTAGTAAGTATTTTATATTTAGAGAGAAAAGATAGAAACCTTTTTTTAGCCAATCTTCCAATGATCTTTGACAATGTGGAAAGGAGTGCAATTGGGCGATAGTTCGGAGCTTGATCTTTATCTCCTCCTTTATGCTAAGGAATAATTTGGGGAGTTTTTGGAATGACTTGTTAATTAAAGTAGTAAGATGGTTTAATGTGCATTTCGGCAGGTTTGAGAACATTCCCCACGTAAGCCCATCTAATACAGATTTGTTTTAAATGTCTTGAATTGTAATGCGAAGCTCAGCTAATGCTACAGGCGTAAAGAAGAAACTGTGTAAATTCACATTAGCATTAGAGAGATATGAAAGTGGATCAAGAGAAGGAGTTATGGTGTTCATTAAATCTTTAGCCACATTTACAAAGTAATTTTTTAGGTTCTCAGGTGAATTAGCGACTGTGCTAGACGAAGAAGTCTTATTCTTAAGTCATTTACAATATACCATGATTCTTTAGCAACGTTACCGGATTTAGCCAGCCTCTCATTATAATAAATGTTCTTGGTAGCTTTTATAGTCTTATGATAGACTTTTCTGTAAAGTTACGTAATACGAGTATTTTTTGGGTGAGATAATGAACGCATGTTCTTTGCAGATGTGCGTAAGCATTTAATTGAGGAGGGTTTACGCCTTTATATAGCTGAAAAAAACACTGACCATAGACCAGTGTTGCTAGATGACGAATAGCGTATTATTGTAGCAGTGAAGTATTTTTGCGTCCTATGGTAGTTTTTACAAGGGTTTATTGTAGTATTTTACTTCGAAATATAGTATATTATAATATATCATTGAATAATTGGCAATCCTGGCATACTTTTAGCTAAAAAATATTCTCTGAAGCCATAGGAACTGAAAGATGGCCTTTCACCTTCCAGTTACTTAGGCATTTTTCTATACGCCAAGCGTGATCGCGAATCGGGTCACGCCGAACTTCGGGTACTAAATGTCATTTGTGATCGCAAATCACCCGCGCTAAAGAGCACACGTTATCGCTAACAACGCACACTCCTACAGCCTAGTTATAAAATATGAGTATGAAGCAAAATTGCTTTATATAGAGAAAGTTCTACTTACTTGAGCTCTCGTGTTTAATCTTCACATGTGTTTTGAAAAAAAAGCGTGATTTTGCTGTGAAAGAGGGCAATAATAATTATACACGTTAAGAGTAAAAATAGTATTTATTAATCATATGCTGGTCATATAATTTGGCAGTGTTAAGTTAGTACTTTCTCTAACAACAAATTTTTACATTTTAAGTACTTATAGCATTTTAAGAACATTTTTATTTATTTAACATCATAAACTGTCATACCATAAAACTAATGAAAATAAATGGCTGCATTAGAGTACATCTTAAAAACAGCAAAACTTGCAGAAGAAATAAAATAAGCTAAAGACCGGAACTAAAATAATTACTTTGCAATTTTTCGAGCTCCCAGAGCTACATTTTGTTTTACACAAGTACCCAAGTTATGAGGAGCTAGATTTGCTGTTCTTGAAGTTAGTAGGCTTCCTCCCAGACTGAAATCGCCTTCTGCCAGTAAATGTAGTTTTTCTTCTAACCACACTAGTTGGCTGTACAGAGATTTTCACACCTTTTCTTGTTGTGTGTACGATTTGTCTTTTTGATGATGAGCAAGGTTTGATCGCTGGGTACAGTGCACTTAAAAGAGAAGATGAACTATTCATATTTTTTTCGTAGTTCTGAATGCAGGCTATGACTCCACCTTGAAAATTTTAGGGGTCGTCTATAAGATTTTTTATAATTCTGGTGTCCAGATCAGTTATGAAATTTTTCCATTCACTTAATAATTCTGTATTTTCGTTTTCAATGTTATTATTATCGTCGCTTAACTTTGTTGTATCAATGGTTTCAAAATCATTACCACTTGTATCATCAACTGCATTATTTACAATAAGATTTGGCTGACTATTCGTTTCGTTTTTACCCAAGTGAACCATTTAATTGAAGTAATTTTCAAGAAGTAAAGGTTGAAGTAAATGTAAAGGTGGTTCACTACCTGTGACAATTTCAAATAAAATTTCTTTTTGCTGTTCTGAAAAAATGTTGCAAGCACTATTAATGTTGAACTTTTTTATGACTCCAGCCTGATGCTTGCACATTTTCCTAGTTTTGCCTTGGGGACAAGAACATATGCAAATTTCCATATCAATAAAATATACTTCTTTTTCATCTGAATTTAAAACAGTATATTGCATGTACCCCGTTTTTGTAATATTATTGAGATCAACGTTTGTTTCATCCGGAGCAAATCGTTTCACATTGCTTTTATTTAGTACTAAATCCAAAAGTCTTTGTTTGTAATACATGGAGAAACTTGCCACAATAAAATCGACTAGCTGAACCAGATTATAGGCTTTAGTTTTTTCCAAGGGAATATATTTAAATAGTCGGAATATGACTTCAATCATATTATTTGTGTTTGAACCTATAGTTAGAAACTGCTTTCTATAGTATAGGCACTACATCTATTTGCGTTCTAAAAGTTTTTGTACGTAACTTTTGAATTTTGGATATTCTGCACAATGTTCAAGTAAAATGTTAATACTATCTTCAACTTGTGACGCAGAGTCTGTGCTTTGAAGAACATTTCTAAAAGATCGATACAATTTCTGTACACAGCAAAAGTGTGGATGTAGGTCAAAACATTTCGAGAACTTTTCTTTCCTTCAAGTCGTCATCCGTAATAATTACCTTTGGTACCACCTTTGTGGGCATAATATCAATTAAATTTTTTACGGCTACTTCAAATACTTGAGTCTTTTGTGCTGTAGATATGACACAGCCCATAAGGGATTCCCCCAATAGATGACTGCGTTACAAAAAATATATGTTGTGATTTTCTATATCACAGTTCCCTGTGGTATCAACTATCAAAGTATCAATGAACATCATTTCAGAGGGTTAAATTAGCAATTTTGCAGCTCTCTGCATCATTGGAGTACATAATGAGAGTAATGAAACAGTATAATGATCACCAATTTGTTGTATTTTAAATAATGTGTCTGTATTGAATAAGTTCTTTTCTAGATCATCCAATGTCTCTTTACCCGATCTGGAACCAAAAGTCGCCTTAAAAAGTTTTTGCCACATGTTTGAAACTTCTGATTCTTGTATTGCAGAGTCGCGAATTTGCGACAACGTGTGCTGTTTAGCGCGGGTGATTTGCGATCACAAATGGCATTTAGTACCCGAAGTTCAGCGTGACCCGATTCGCGATCACGCATGGCGTATAGAAAAATGCAGCCCGGCCCGGTCGGTTTTAAAATACAAAAGTTTAAGTTTGAGTTATTGTCTAACTTGTATAATATTTTTGAATCCTACCTGTATTTTTGAAATATTTAAATATCGGTAAGTTTTGGGACCAACCGTTTAGGCACAATTGAAAGTTGCGTCGAAATGCTTATTTGTTCCCTTAATATATTCAAAAATAATTTTATATCTTGTTTTTTTTTCTCGATGTATTTATTCACATCAAACGATTTGCCAAGGCAGCTAGGACATAACTGTCATAGATCGAAAGATTGGCGCTCCTGCCCACAACCGAAGGCAAGTAATTGAACTTCTAGACTATATTTTTCCTGAATAGGAAATTTTGGCCTACCAGAAGCCCAGATCTCAATCCTCTGAATTATTTTTATGGGTATTACACTAAATACTGTTTGCTTAAGAATAATCAATGCTCAAAGGTTACTCAAAATTGGATAAAAGGAAAAATCAACGAGCTTTATTAAAAATACATAGTCAAGTCAGAAACGCATTAAAGCATTATCCTAGTCCTAGTTGCTCCCTTGATATGTTTATTAGTAACTATTTTCTTCTATAGTATCTGTTCCTGATGTCTGATTTTTTAGTGTTATTAAAATTTGATATTCATAAAACTTAATGGTAATAATGTATTTTCGGCCATTTAATATTCATAACTATTTACTGAAATATTCAATTTTTGCAATAAGCATTTAAGGTAATAGTAAAATATAAATTACCACTGATGAGATATATTTACTATCGGAACGTTGGAAAATACATATTGTCTGTTTCAAATCATGAGAGCGTTTAAATAAAACATAAAAAAATCCAGTTTAGTATTCAAAAAAATGAAGTCGATGATGAGAGAGTTCTAAGCCAAAACTTTGGATTTGAAATTTGATACCGCCATCTTGCAGATGACAAACAGTGGTAAAAACAACTCGTATGTGGTGACAGCAAGATTAGCGCTCCTGCCCGCAATGGAAGACAGGTAACTGAAATTCTAGATCATATTTTCCTAGATAGGAAAATAGGATTGTGTACGGTGGCCAGCCAGAAGCCCAGATCTCAATGATCTGGTTTATTTTTTTATGGGAAGTATCTTAAAAACTGTTTGTTTAAGAACATACGCCGGCCAGCCAGAAGCCCAGATCTCAATGCTCTGGTTTATTTTTTATGGGGAGTACCTTAAAAACTGTTTGTTTAAGAATATATGCCACACAAGGCTCAAAGGTTATGTCAAAATTAAATAGCAGACGTCGCAGCTATTCCGGCACGAACAATCAATCCAATGAGCTTTATTAAAAATACGTAGTCAAGTTAGAAAATGCATTGGAGCAGATAATTTTTTTTCTTTGAATATTGAGTATTATCTACTATAGTATCAATTCATGATGTTTGATTTTTAAGTGTTTGGAAAATTCAATATTTTATGTTAATAATATTTTTTCCGCCTTTTAATATTCAGAATTATTTATTAAAATATTCACTTTTTGAAGTAAGAATTTAAGGCAATATTAAAGTATAAAACCAGCATTGATGAAGTGAATTTCCTGTCGAAACGTTGCGAAATATATATAGGGTATTTTAGAATCATGAGGGTGTTTAAATAAAGCATAAAAAATCCAGTTTTGTATTTAAAAAATAGCAAGCATCAGTCGCAGCTATTCCAGCAAGGACAATAATAAATAGAACGAGCATTATTAAAAATACAGGAAACGCATTGAAGCAGAAGGCTTTTTTCTTAAATATTCACCATAATTGTTCTTTTGGTATGCTTATTATTAAGTATTATCTACACAGTACCTATTCGGGATGTTTCTGAAATTCAATACCCACAATTTTGTATTGTATTTTACCTGAGCTGCGATAGTTCTTGGAAGTTCTGGGTACTGCCATAAATCACAATATAATACTAATAAAAATAGATATTAGGGGATAAAACTATACTCATTATAAGAATGTGAGAATTGTAATTATAATTGTTATAAGAAATATTTTGCAAAAAAAAAACTCAAATCGAACATAATCCGAGCAATGACCGTGGCGATCTCCAGTCTTAAGCAGCCTTAGTCTATGGAAAAATAGCATTTTGCCTATTTTTTAAAAAATAATAGTAATATGTCAGCTTACATTTATTTCCTAGCACTAATATAGCCAAATCCACATTCAACCAAGTACCACCGAAAAAAATAAGCGCGCACTATAAAGAAGCTCGACAAACTTGCATTCACCGATTCGTTCGAATATTGGCGCACGAACTTAGAAGCTTTTTGATACTCTCGGTGTCGTCCTGCTACACGTTAGCAGGGGGGTTATTCTGCTGCTGGTTTCTGACTAGTTTAAAGAAGAGACTACTGACCGGTGCACCTCCAAACGTACTCACCTTGAGGACGAGGTAAAACGAAATAAAAGAAAATTAATGATAACCTGAAAGAAGTGAAATAAATGGATGTTATGTAATAACTGATGACCTTTCTTTAAAATATTTATAATAATTATAATTCGCTATTTCAGCCTACTTTTATTTATTGTTTATTTGTTACCGTGCCTAACCCAACTTCACATTAATTTACAATTATGGCAAAATAAACATGAGTTAATCTATGTTGGGGTTTGGAACATTCGGTAAAATGCACTGAAATAGAGTTTCATCCACAATACCGACATAGAATTTTTGCACCCGATGCGCATTTCGCTAACCATGTAAGTAGCATCATCAGGAGATGATTAAACTTTTTAATCATCTCCTAATGATGCTAACATGGTTAGCGAAACGCGCGTCGGGTGCAAAAATTCTGTTTTGGTATTGAGGATTAAACTCTGTTTCAATTAAGTGAATCATTCTAACAAATTTAACAAATTATAAATTACACCAAACAATTACACAATTATATAATAGACAAACTATTTAAGCAACAAATTTATTTAAAAAAATATAGGTAAATCAATTTGTGCCACCCCCGCCTATGCAGATCTCCAATGCCAATGCTTTAAAGCATGTGCAGTTCCCTCAAAAATGGCGACTGGGGTAAGAATACATTCTGGGACACATGTTGGTCAGTCCAAAAGATCCCAATAAAAACAGTGTTGTCCATGATGTGGTCTGTGAACTAGTATCCCTTGAGGGCAACCCAGTTACTGTATTCAACAGTGATGGATATTGGTATTTAATGTATATTATACAGCATTTTAAGATCTTTAACATTACGGCGGTCATTAAGAGGACTGATGTTAGAATAGGTTAGATCAGGCATATTCTCTTTGCAATAAATAAATTTTAAACATTATGTTGCATTCTTTGGATACTCAGAGTAAGGGCTTCCATCTGATATGGTAATATTAAATTGTGTAGTGTTTCCTTGGGCCATTGTTTATATAAGCAAAGCTTGAACTCAATTTTGACAATGCTGTCTTACCTTAAATATTGTTAACAAATTATAGACCAAATAGTATCGGAACATTACCTCCAACAGAAAGGCCTACCGGCTAATATTATTAAAATTGCAGTGACGTCATAACATCTAGTCAAATGCTTTTGCCATAAGAATACCATAGAATTGGAGCCCAGTAAAAGTATTGATTATTTAATTTCTCGCGCGTACTTCTGTATTTAACGTTGATTGTTACACTTCTTCTTCTTATGCTGCCTTACAGAATTCCTGCGTTGGCGACCGGTCCTTTGATGTTTCTATTTATTGCAGCTCTTTGTAGTTCTTGGAAGTTCTGTATGCCTGTCCACTGTCGGATGTTTTGTAGCCAGGATAATTTTTTCTACCTATTCCCCTTTTTCCACCTTCGATTTTGCCTTGGAGAATGAGGCGCTGAAAATTATAGCGTTCTCCCCGTATGATGTGTCCCAGCTATGAAGTTTTCCTTCCTTTTATACATGCGAATAGTTCTCGGTCTTCTAGTTCAGCTCTTTGGAGTACTTCCTCATTTCTTATGTGTTCGGTCCAATATATTTTAAGCATTCGCCTCAAGGTTCACATTTTAAAGGATCCAATCTTATTTATTGTTGTTATTTTTAATGTCCAAGTTTCCACCCCATATAGTAGGACTGACCACACGTATCATTTCAGCATTCGGTATCTAAGTTTAAAATTTAAATGCCTGTCTACAAGGAATTTTCGAAGCTTTATAAAGACTGTTCTTGCTTGTTCTATTCTACTTCTTATTTCTTGTCCTGGATCCCATTTTTCATTCAGCGACTCTCTCAACAACCTCTCCATTTATATGTATTCCAGTGTTTGGGGGGTTATTTTTACTCACTACCATTACTTTGGTTTTATTTATGTTAATTTTCAGCCCTACCCTTTCCCTTGCTTCGTTAACCAGGTTAAGCAGTGTCTGGAGATCATTCACATTGTCTACTAATATTGCAATTCGTCTGCATATCTGATATTATTTACAGGGATCCCGTTTATTTTAATACCTATAGGACTCTCTGAGATTGCCTCTGTAAATGCTATTTCTGTATATGAGTTAAAAAGCATTGGGGACAAGATACAACCCTGTCTTACACACAGGGAAAAACGCTTCCACCAGGGACATAACCACCCCTTCCAGCAGTCAACCAAACGATGTTTATGGTGAGCTGCAAGATCGTCAATCCCGTGCAAGTAATTTGATGGTTTTTAATCTCTCAGAGCAAAATTCTGACATGGAAGACATCAAGAGTTTATTTAGTGATATTATGAAGTTTGGGGTTCATCCGAAGAGTGTTTCAACTCTTGGTAAACCAAACAAAAATTGTTCCCGGAGCCTGAAGGTTGTACTTAACAGTCAGCTCAACGCTCATACAGTTTCTGTAAACCTGATTTAACCAGAATGCAGCGAACCATTGAGGCTAATGTTAGAAATGAGTATCGGCAGAGAGTGTCCAATGACGAACGGGATGTCTAGATTAAGTAGCATCAGGGTGTGCCTACTATAGTTACAGAAAACTTCCACAAATACGTCTGACGTACACAACCTATTACCAAAATGTACGGGGGCTGCGCACCAAGTTGCATCAGTTTATGGAGAATGTTCAGGTATGTCACTATGATGTATTGCTTTTTACAGAAACCTTGCTAAACAGCAGTTTTTACGATGCAGGGTTGAGTCTTCCTGGATATACCATTTATCGTAAAGACCGTTTCAGTGAGACGAGTACGTGCATGAGAGGTGGAGGAATATTACCGGTAGGCGTATGGTTGTGCCTGGGAATATAGAGCACATTTTTGTGACATTTGGTTCTGGACAAGCAAACCTAATCTTGGGTGCAGTCTACTTTCCACCAAGGTCCAGTGCCTTGCGCTATTTAACTTTTACTGAAACATTGGATAGTCTTACTTCTGCCACGCTTGACTCAACTCTTTGTGTAATTGGAGATTTCAACCTACCGCATGACATTTGGGTAAAGAGTTCTTTAAGTTCTTCAGTACCTGGGGGTTAAGAGTCCTTCCAGGCGCGTCCCCGGGTGACGGTTAGGGGAGGGTCATAGTGAATCGGTGCTATGGCCTGGAGTGTCATAAGCTGGCCCACAGGGAATAAAACCCTAGCTTGGGCAATGGCGAAAGTACTCCCGCGGTCCGGCTCCCACGTGTTTGTGCCGTGCGTGGTGACCCGTGTCGTCGGATGAAGGGATCCTGGAGGTTGAGCAGGCCGCAACACACCTCTTTGGTCCGGATTTCAGCTAGACGGGCGGTCGGGAACTAACCCACTCCCGATCATTCGGCTGTGTCGTCCCTAGAGGGCCGACAGCGCGAGTCTGTGGAGGTAGGCGCGTAGGGGGCTGCGGACCCGTGGCGCTTTTGGTGTTGCGCCGGTGTCCCGGTGCAGCTCCCCCGACTGGGACTCCGTGGTGGGTGAGGAGTCAGGAGGCCGAAGCTTTTACAATCCCTTATGAACAATACCAAAGCCAAAGTAGTAGAAAAATGGCAACGCACGCCACAACTTCAAAGACAGCAATCGCTGGCCCAAGACCCACCCTGGGGCGAGGGCTGGGTCAAACGAAACGCGCATAGAGGGAAACGAATATGCGGGGTCGAAGCCAAGATAAAGAGGAGGCAACGTGAGGAGGAGGCTGCGAATACTGCGGGTGTGCCAGCATCTAGAAGTGACCAAAATATCTCTAAGAAGGCTGAGAACCCCAAAAGTCTTTCAACTCCAAAAGCTGGGCTTTCTAGGAGCTAAAGGAGGCTGGACACCCTAAGGTCAAAGCACAACCACGGAAGGATGTGCACCCGCAAGGTGTGCCACCTTCCAAAAGACGCAACCGGGCAGGACCCTCCTCGGAATCCACGCCCAAACCCCTCAAGGGTTAAGCAGGGCGCTGGACCTGGAGGAGCGATCCCAACAGGATATAAAGAGGCAGCCGTGAGTCACCTTAGGGTTGCCATAATTGAAAAGGACAACCCCTAAGGAAGAATTCCGTCAGAGAGGGAGGTCCATTTAAAAACCTGGGAGCTGGACAAAATTTTACTGTCACCCTCTGCCGGCAGTTCGAAGCCGCCAGCGTTTCGCTCGTCGATACACCCGGTGAAATTATCAGAGTGGTCTGCGAAGACGACGATACGATGGCTTGGCTCACGGAAGCTAACAGCCAATTAAAGCCCTGGGAGAACGCGACCCTTGCTGTCCTTCACGCGGATCGACTGCCAAGGCTGACGAAGGCATCTCTCTGGATCCCAATAGAGGCAGGCGCTGCGCACGTAGAGAAGAAGATTGCCCTTCGTCGCGTCGCCTGGCAGGACAGAACCCGGCGTTAAACGTCGGCAAGTGGTTGTCTCTTCCACCATGAGGCCAAAAATGAGCCGAAAGACCACCTCCTAGCCTTCGATGTCGGAAACGAGGACATGGCCATTCTAAGGTCGAAATCAATTAGGTTGAACTACATCTTCACCTCCCTCGTACGTGGAGTACGGCCTGAAAATCAGAAGACGGGGCACCCTCTGTTGAGGACCCCAAAACCAGTAAACCAGCTCAGGAGGCTATGGAGACTGAAATTGGAGGGGCTGAGCCGTCGGGAACGACTGATGCCGCTGCCCCAGTGGACGAGGATGCCCTCCTGGAGGAGGACCTCGAAATCGATAGCTGGCAAAAGGAAGGGTTCATCAGCCGAATCAACCCTAAAAACAACCCAATGGCAGGTTCAGTCAGCATTATCCAGTGCAATCTGCACCATAGCCCGACTGCGACGGTAGTTCTCTGTCGCCACCTAGACGAAACGCAGAATGCACTGGCCCTGATCCAGTAACTCTGGGTGGTGAAATCAAGGGTAACTGGACTAACCAGGCTAAGTGGGCGGATTTTCAGCTTACCCACAACAGAAAGACCGAGGACTGCAGTATTTGTAGGTACCACAGAACATTAAAGCACAGCCTTTATATTACTTGTCAACTTCTGACCTAACGGCCGTGAAGATGGAATATATATTGGCCGGCAAAACTAACTTTGAATTCTTAGCTGCAGTGTACCTCCCCCAGGACTCGGCAACACTGCCTCCCACGAGGGAAATGGAGGGCCTGATAGCACACTGCCAGAACCAGAAATGAGAGGTCATTTTAGGCTGTGACGTTAACGCACACCATGTGACCTGGGGCAACGAAGACAACAATGCTAGAGGTAAATCACTTTATGATACATTACAGGTAGCAACCTCAACATTTCCAACATAGGTACTGCACCAACCTTTATTAACTCCTGGAGTCAAACCATAATTGATATAATCCTTGCCTTGGCGGGCATATCCCAATCAGTCATTAACACGTATGTCTCTGACAAGGTCACCATGTCATATCATCGCTGGTTAACATTTGAGCTTAGCTCAATGAAGGTGCCCAGGAAGCTTTTTAGGGATCCTTAAAGGACGGATCGGGCTCAGTTCCTCGCCCGGCTTCGGGAGAACCTACGGGAAGTTGAGAGGATAATGACGGCCTGGAACGTCATATGATAGACCTACAGACCGCTATAACTAAAGCTTTTGAAAAATCTTGCCCTCTGGAGGCATCACTACAACAGCCAGGGGAAGCCACAAAATGGCGGAACAAAGAGCTGGGAGAACTCAAGAGGATAGCGAGAAAATCTTTTAACAGAGCAAAAAGAACTAGAATTCAAGCCGACTGGGAGCAATAGAGCACCAATCTGCGGGAGTTTAAAAAACTAGTAAGAAAAATACAGAGGGAGGCCTGGAGGGCCTACTGTGAGGAGATCGAAGATCACCTGAAACCTCATTTAGAACGAAGACTAAAGAAGGCATACATCTCTTATGAACAGTGCCGCAGGACCGTGGGTTAAACCTGGGGGATGAAACCCAGGGTCGTAATGTGCATCTATACTGCCATGATAAGACCTATGATTGCCTATGGAGGCGTAGTTTGGTAATCCAAGAGTCAACAACAAACGGCAGTACTTAAGCTCAGTCAGGTACAGATAACTGCCTGCTTAACTGTAACGGGAGCTATGAGAACAACGCCAACCAGAGCCATGGAAGTAATGTTGTGCCTGCGTCCCCTAGATATTTATCTAAGAGGTGGCTCTGACTGCATTGCTAAGGTTCAAAGTCGTTGGTGTGAAACTCAGCCTAGAATATGGAGAGACTAGACGCCACCTATGGGAAGAGGCAGTCGGAAAACTGCCACTACTGCAGGCCAGTGCAGATAGCATACCTCCCAAGTTTGTCTTCGACAAACTATATGATACATATAAACACAAATAAAACCAATTGAGCCTATAAGCGAAGTTTCGTGGACGCCTCAAAAGCCCAGGAAGGAGCAGATTGTGGAATTTACCCCCGAAGCTTGCGAATTGAACTTAAATTGTCTATGGAGGGACACGTAAGTATAGTTCAGTCTGAACTTGCTGCAATATCCATAGCCGCAAAAGAGATTGTTCACAGGAATACTGAGAACAAGATTATTAAAAGCTACACGGACAGTAGACAAGTACTACTGGCCTTGAAAAGTTATAAACTTACAGCCAGGTCAGTACTAGAATGCCATAATTCACTGGAGGATGCCGCCCATAAAAACAGAATTTCTGAGTTAACGGATATGCACAGTGCGAAGGTAACAAACTAGCGAATAAATTGGCTAGAAAGATAGCCGGTTCAAACATTATAGGAGCCGGCCCTCCAAACCTACCTATCGCGACGACGATACATATGATTAAATACATAACCCATGAAGACTTTAGGGCAAGATGGGATGAAACAACTAAGTGTCGACTGGCCAGGGTCGAGCTATTAAGCTACCCTAATGAGTCTTCGGCAAAAGCATACCTGGATATATCAAGGAAGGCCCTACGACTCATGGCAGGGGTTCTGACTGCACATTGCCAGCTAAAGAAACACCTCCACACAATAAGATTATGCGAGACACCTCTTTGCAGAGGCTGTGAACAGAAGGACGAGACAGTAGAGCATCTGCTCTGCGATTGCGCTGCTGTTTCGGAACTAAGAAAATCCATTTTGGGAGAGCGATGGCCAACCCAGGCTTTTCTCAGAAGAGTCTCCTCGGGCAACATCGCCGCCTTTTTCCAACACTAGACTGGGCGATGGCCTAGATAGATTGGTTGACCTAGGGAGGATGCACAGGGGATCCAATGGGGCCTAAGTGCCGTGGCCTTTCAAGGCCACCCTCTCACCATTTCGAGATTCCAGATTCCAGAAGTTATTCAGTAACAGCTGCTAGAGGTGTCCCTCTGGATGAGGTTGCATCAACCGAAGAAGTTTCTAATGCCTTTGCATTTCACAACTTGTTTCAGGTTAATCATGACCTTGTGTTGACTCAGAACGCTACCACTGCTATGTGTCAGGCCGATCTCTCTGTAGTTCCTCCAGACTTATATCATCCGCCACTCTGTGTGGAGATAGGCGCCAGCACGTTAACAAGTGACAATTTATTGAGGTGTGAAGGCTTTTACAGAGACTTTAAGTCGGCTAATTTTTCTGAAGTGTCTGACTTTCTGGATGAGTTTCATTGGGATATCCTGTTGAGGGATAGGACCGTTGATATCATGATGAATATTTCTTATGAGGTACTACATTTGTGTGTTGATTTGTTTATATCTCTAAAAAAGTACTCGTCTGGAAAATTTCCTGTATCGTGTTCATTAGACTTAAAAAGTTGAATTATAGCTAAAAAGAGCAGCAGAAACAATATAAATCCACACATTCAGTGCATGATTACAGGGAGTTTTCTAGACTCAGAGGATTGTGTAAGGAACTAGCTCGCAATAGCTATAGTGAATATATAAATACTACTGAGTAATCTTTATTTTCCAACTTAAAACAATTCTGGTCTTAATTAATAGTAAACGTCAAAATAATCATTACCCTAATGAGTTCTCCTATGAAAACAGGAAGAGCTGCTCAGGTCAAGATGCGGTAAATATGTTTGCTGACGAATTTGGCACAGTGTACGGTGGGTACTCTGAGTATCTCCCCTCTCATGGGCTTTCTAACACTGATATTAACGTTTCTGAACATATCATTTTAATATCTCAAATTTATTCAAAGCTTTCTTCCTTGGACACCAACAAGAGTCCTGGGCCGGATGGTATACCACCAATTTGTCTAAAATATTGCAGCTTTAATTTATTAGGTAACTGTTCCATATCTTCAACTTGTGTCTCTCTAGTGGGAATTTTCCGGGTTTCTGGAAGGTGAGTTTTGTAACTAACATATTCAAGACAGAAGTTCGGTCGTCAGCCACCAATTATAGACCAATAAGCATTCTGAGTGTCATCTCAAAGTTGTCTGAGAGCCTGGTGTGTGATTTTCTCACTCCCATACTTGATCCACTTCTCATAACTCAACAAGCCAACGTCCTCGAAGATATGCTGGATTAAATCTTCTTACTCACGTTGACGCTCTGTCGAATGCATTGGAAAATGGGTATCGGGTTGATACTGTCTACGCTGACCTCTCCAAGGCATTTTGGCATTTGACAGAGTGCCTCAAGATGTACTAATTCACAAGCTCAGAGTGTTGAGTCTTGACGGTCGATTTCTCTCATGGCTTGTGAGCTATTTGCCTCAGCGAAGGCAGATTGCTAGAATAGGCAATTTTTACTTAGTGCCACAAGGTTCCCATTTGAGTCCCTTGTTGTGTGTTAAGATGACATCTTTGAAAGCACCAGTCAATTTCAATTGTTTGCTGATGACCTAAAACTCTCCTGTCAGATATTTGAGCCTGGTGACTGTCAGGAACTCCAGCTTGGTTAACATGGTTATGGCGGGTGTCAAAATGGTTGACATTTTTCGATTTATCGTGGTCGCCTTAGTAGAAATCGATATCTCGATCATCAAGATCTGCCACAGTTAGTTTGCTTTTGGATATTAGTTTTAAATTTTTGACAATTAACACAGTACTAAAACTGAACTTTATCCACAATACCGAAACAGATTTTTTGCACTCGACGCGCGTTTCGCTAACCATGTTAGCATCATCAGGAGATGATGATGATGAGAGTTTTAATCATCTCCTGATGATGATAACATGGTTAACGAAACGCGCGTCGAGTGCAAAAATTCTGTTTCGGTATTGTGGATAAAGCTCAGTTATAGTGCATGTTGCCGAAGGTTCCAAACCCCAACATAATTAACACAGGCTCACGTGTCATATATACAAGGTTGTGCCCATGGTAAAAGTGATGCTTAGAACATCCCTAATAACATACCTAAATTACATCCAAATATCACGTGTTCACGTGTAACCAATTTCCATTTAAATATTGCGGGGTCCTTTGGATGGCCCACTAGAACACTACCAAATTTGACATTACTCTTATCTATTATGACATCTTTATACCTATAGTGACATTTTACCACCTACTTATGTTAATAAACTTGATATACAAAGGATTTGGCCTTGAAATTTCATTTTCCTCTTAAATAAATCCGAATGAGGCCGGTCTAAGGGCTGAGTTCATTATTCGCAGCCTTGTTTTAACTGGAAGCCCTTAGATATTATTTATATATGTAAAAAAAGTAGGTAAACTGCAATTTAATGTTTGATTAAAAAATATTAGTAAAACATTATCAGTCATAATAGGCAATCTTAAAGTAATATAAGCCCTCAGCGAGGTTTTTTGCATCGAAAATATCTACTTAAATTTTACAAGAAATTGCATATTTAAATATACGCCTGTAAATAACTTTTGCCTACATTTGATGACGTCACGCGTAAACGATCAGGCCTTTCTGTAGGAGGTATTGATTTGAAGCAGTATTCCGAAAGTCTTCGAGATTGATATAGTGTTGAGCAGGGTTCGCTTATCAACCATCTTTAACTTGGCTTTCAAGTAGATAAAAGCGCTGAGCTAAATCACCCCTGCCACATATTATTGGATGCCATTTAAACGGGCTCTTGACCTTTCGAAGGCATTTGATACGGTCATCATTCAGTTTTGGCATAAATTAAAGGCTGTTGGTGTTCGCTGTTCTGTGCTCGTATGGATAGAGAGTTATTTAACAGGTTGATCACAGGCCTTTGTTTTAGTTACCTTCAAATTAATAAATATGCCTGTACTGTGCCCTCTGGAATTCCTCAAAGATCGCAGTTTGAAGCAATTTTATCCGCATTGTTTATTAATGATATGAGCTCTTGATTTGAACCAGCCAATTTATTTCATTTGCAGACGACTTGGAAATGTACATAGAAGTGCAGTCCTCTGATGATAGTGTAAGGTCTGGATCCAATTATTTGGATCATCTGGTGACCTGGTGTAGCGTGAACAGTATGGATTTAAATGCTTCCAAGTGTCGCTCTACGGCATTATTAAACTTATATTTGGAAATTATAACTGACGACAAGCTGTTATTTGGTGATGATATGGAAGGTGTAATATGTAACTCTCCCCAACAAACGTATGGCCCGTGATTTTCCAAATATCACAGCTATAAAGAGGTTAGAGAGATCTTTTCTCTGTGTATTTGCAGTCACTTAGTCTGGAGAAAAAAATATGGGAAAAATTCAAATTTAATTTTATGGACGCAGACTTTTGGTTCTGGTACTAATGGAAGTGGCTTAGCATACACTTTGATGTTCACAAAATATCGTTATGACACAGCAATAATTAAAATGTCTACAAAAACATAAGACAGGAAAAAATAGAAAAATATGGGAAAAATTCAAATTTAATTTAATGGACAGTCCCTGAAAGGTTCTGGTACCACTGGACGCTTTTTAGGATATGCCTTAATAAATGCAGAAAATATCGTTATGACAAAACAGTGATTAAAGTGTTTACAAGCAGTACAAGCACATAAGGCAGGAAAAAAATTAAAAAAAAAAATGGCAAATTTTAAATGTAATTTTATGGCCAGTCCCTGACAGGTAGGCTTTTGGTTCTGATACCACATTGATAGCTGCACAAAATATCGTGATGGGGCAGCAATGATTAAAATGTTTACGACATAAGCCAGAAATAATTAAAAAAATATGGGAAAAATTCAAGTTTAATTTTATGGGCAATCCTTCACAGACAGGCTTTCGGTTGTTGTACCACTGGAGGCTTCTTAAGATAATCGTGATAACTGATAGGACGGCAATGATTAAAGGATCGTCAAGGACATAAGCCAGGAAATTTTACGGTCAGTCTCTGCCGGGGCAGGCATTTGTTTCTGCAGGTACCACCCAAGGCTTCTTAGAATATCCCTTGATAAGCCTAAAAATCGAAAAAACCTGATCGTAAATGACCTCAAACCGAAAAATCGTATTCAGCCCGAACGTACTTATCCAGATAAGTTCTTGTGAGCTTGATGCTAAATGAACTTAAGGTACTTGCCCCGACATGCGACAGTGCCTTTTAAAATGCAGGGATGTCACATTTTAAGGTCTTGAGTGCTCATTTCGAAAGAGGCAACAATAAATGGTTGTAGACGTCAGCGTCGGTGCTTCTGGAATGATATATAATTCATCAGAAGGTATGAATTAACCCAAAAATTATTGAAGATCACTCCACCACCGAGCTCGATGGATGGCAACCTATTTTGGCTTCTTTCGAAAGCATCATTAAATATCAACCAATTTTCGTTTAAATATTGCAGGGTCCTTTGGATGGCCCACTGGAACACTACCAAATTTTACATTAATCTTAACTATTATGCCACCTTTATAGCTATAATGACATTTTACCACCTACTTATGTTAATAAACTGGATATGCAAAGGTTTTTGCTTTCAAATTTCATTTTCCTTTAAAAAAACGAATTAGGCCCGTCTAAGGGCTGAGTTCATGATTCGCAGCCTTGTTTTAACTGGAAGCCCTTAGATATTATTTATATATGTAGAAAAAGTAGAACAGCAATTTAATGTTTGATTAAAAAATATTAGTAACACATTATCAGTCATAATCAGTAATATAAGACTCACCGAGGTTTTTTGTATCGAAAATATCTACTTAATTGGAAATTTTACAAGAAATTGCACATTTAAATATACGCCTGTAAATAACTCTTGCCTACATTTGATGACGTCACGCGTAAACGTGACAGGCCTTTCTGTAGGACGTATTGACTTGAAGCAGTATTCCGAAAGTCTTCGAGACTGATGTAGTGTTGAGCAGGGTTCGCTTATCAACCCTCTTTAACTTAACTTTCAAGTACTGAGCTAAATCACCTGTCATATATTATTGGATGCCATTTAAACGGGCTCTTGATTTTTCGAAGGCATTCGACACGGTCATCATTCACTTTTGGCATAAATTAAAGGCTGTTCTGTGCTCGTATCGATAGAGAGTTATTTAACAGGTCGATCAGAAATTGTTCTATTTAGTAACTTGAAATCAATGAATATGCCTGTAATTGTGCTCTCTCAAAGATTTGACTTTGATTCGATTTAGTAACTTCAAATCAATGAATATGCCTGTAATTGTGCTCCCTCAAAGATCTGAATTTGAAGCATTTCTATCCGCATTGTTTATTAATGATATGAAGTTTTGTTTAGAACCGGGCTTAATTTCATAATAAGCAGACTACTTGGAAATGTACATGCTAGTGCAGTCTTCTGATTATAGTGTAAGGTTTCAATCCAACTTGGATCGTCTGGTGACCTGGTGTAGCGTGAACAGTATGGATTTAAATGCTTCGAAGTGTCGCTCTATGACATTTCTATTGCATGCTGTCAAATGTCTCTGAAATGTGAGATTTGGAGATTATTATTGACAACAAGCTGTCATTAAAGTGATCATATGGAAGGTGTAATGTGTAAGTCTCCCCAACAAACGTGTAGCCCGTGGTTTTCCAAATATCACAGCTATAAAGAGGTTAGAGAGATATTTTCTCTGTGTATTTGTAGTCACTTAGTCTGGAGAAAAAAATATGGGAAAAATTCAAATTTAATTTTATTGGGACGCAAACTTTTGGTTCTGGTACCAATGGAAGTGTCTTAGAATACACTTTGATGTTCACAAAATATCGTTATGACACAGCAATGATTAAAGTGTCTATAAAAACATAAGACAGGAAAAAATAGAAAAATATGGGAAAAATTCAAATTTAATTTAATGGACAGTCCCTGAAAGGTTCTGGTACCACTGGAGGCTTTTTAGGATATGCGTTAATAAATGCACAAAATATCGTTATGACAAAGCAGTGATTAAAGTGTCTACAAGCACACAAAGCAGGAAAAAAATAAAGAAAAATGGGAGATTTTAAATTTAATTTTATGGACTGTCCCTGACAGGCAGGCTTTTGGTTCTGATACCACTGGAGGCTTGTGGGGTTGGAATATCCATTGATAGCTGCACAAAATATCGTGCTGGGGCAGGAACGATTAAAATGATTAGGACATAAGCCAGAAATAAATTTAAAAAAATATGGGAAAAATTCATGTTTAATTTTATGGGCAGTCCTTCACAGGTATTCTTTTGGTTGTAGTACCACTGAAGGCTTCTACAGTTATCCCTTGATGGCTGCACAAAATATCATGATGGGACGGCAATGATTAAAGTGTCGTCAAGGACATAAGCAAGGAAGAAATTGTATGGTCAGTCCCTGCCGGGGCAGGCATTTGGTTCTGGTACCACCAAAGGGTTCATAGAATATCCCTCGATAACCCTAAATATCGAAACACCTGATCGTAAATGACCTGAATCGCAAAAATCGTATTTAGCCCCAGCATACTTATCCAGATAAGTTCTTGTGACCTTGATGCTAAAGGCAATTAAGGTACTCGCCCCGAAATGCGACAGCGTCTTTTAAAAGGCAGTGGTGCCACGTTTTAAGGTCTTTAGTGCCCATTTCGAAAGAGGCAACAATAAATGGTCGTAGACGTCGGTGCTTCTGGAATGATCTATAATTCTTCCGAAGGTATAAATCAACCCAAAAATGATTGAAGATGACTCCACCACCCAGCTCTATGGATGGTTATCTATTTCATCATTAAAAGCCTTAAAACGTGGCATCACTGCTTTGATAAGGCACTGTCGAGACATCTACGGTAAATTTAGCGTCAATGGTACAAAACTTTTCGGGATAAGTAAATAGGTACGTTCGAGCTAAATACGAAATACGGTCTTTGCGTTTCGGGATATTTACAGCATATATTAAATATATGATTTACGGTCAAGTGTTTGGGGAAAAGTACGTTCGGGCTAAATAGGGTATTAGTGATTCAAGACGTTTACGGTAAGATGTTTCAGGAAATGCTGGGGTAATACGGAAACATTCGCGTCTTCGAAATCGCCCCTAAATGTTTGGGATGATTTAGTGTTGGGATGGATACGCACTTCCTCTAAAATAATTCGTTTAGTTATACGAAAATATATTTTAGTTTTAAATTATTATTCTTTTTTCAGTGACAAATCTATCGTTTTTCAACAGAGCGAATTTGTTGACCTAATATTCCGATCAATAAATTTAGCTGCCAGTTTTTGGACCTTTCTAGATTTTTCATCTTTGAAGTTTTAAGGCATTCTTAGATGTTACATAAAAACGCGTTTTAAATACTAAAGCATTTGTCTATTTGCTGAACCAAATTGGCATATACCGTGCTATATTATGAATGTGCTGTAAATATTATCCATAATTGTTTTAAACAGAATACTAACGTTGTTCCTGGTCGTTGCAAATGAAAGCTTTTTCATTCCATTATTTTCGAGTAAAAGTTTGGGCTACAATACCGCGAGCGCTACTTTGGGCTATTTTAATTTTTAATGACAACTCAGAATATATTCAATGGAAATAAATAGTCAACCACTCAAAATAATATAGAATAGGTAGGTAAAGAGCGAGACAGGTACGACTACCTAGACCTACGTCTAGCGGTACCTTGTAAATACTCTTCTACCTATAGGCTATTTACTTTCTTTTTCATTTCAGACAATAGATAAGACGTCATAAAATGCAAATATATGGGATTGTAATGACCATACCTACTGATATAATATCGGCTGGAGTTTATTCATTTATACACCCTTTATAGCTACTTAAGCCATAATTATCCTACCCTATATATGGCCCAGTTTCTTCAAACATTGATAACTCTATTCTTCAAATATTTACCATGACTAATTGGGAGTTGAAGAAACTGGCACTGAAAATAATAAATAATCATAGGCGGAGATGCAGTTGCTTTTCTGACGTTTAATTGTAGGTATAATAATATACCTACCTATAAGATTTTCGATTTCTTTCGAATTACTTCATGTAGGTATGCCATTTTCAAAATTATGCCTACTTTGTTTGCTTCCGGAAATATTTTCAGACCAGGAGGAACACGTATTAATTAAAATCTAATGACAAAAATCGTTCTTTTTCAAGCGTATGTAATAAAGAAACGGCGGCTGCCTCAAAATGGTTCCAAACCCTTGGCGCCTCTATAACTGCTGAGTTGCAGGCAATACTCGACGTATAGCGAATTTCAAGAGTATTCAAATAAATGAAGCCTTTGTTAAATGAATAAAATGTTAAAACAATATGAGTATATATACTCATAATACATGCAGGTTTAGGGATATAACATAAGACATTAAGAACCTAATATATTTTGGCTTATGTAAATTAGCTCAGACTCGTTCATAATTGCTTTAGCAAACATTACACTAAAGAGAGACCGTTTAATGGCAATTTCAAAATATACTCATAGTCAAATGACCTATCTTTGCCCTAGAACGTAACGCCAACTCCAAATATCAAAAATAAAATTTCTTTAAATTACGATTTTACGTTAAGTAGTTTTAACAATTTATTACATATTTAGTAAAGGCAACGGCGTAGAGCCAGGAATAAGATTGTCCTCTCTCCCCCGTTTTGGATCAGCGCACATGTACGCGGCTTTACATACTAATTGACCCTATTTTCCCCAATACCCTGTATTGCTTACCGTATAAATGTTACAGAATATTGGAGAAAATAGGGTCAATTATGTATGTATGGGCGAGGGCGCTGATAAAAAAAAGGGGCGAGAGGGCAATCTCACTCCTGACCCCCACTAACTTGGCTACGCCATTGCTTTTACTAAATATACAATTAATTGTTATTAAATTAATTAGGCTTTTATCGTCTAGGCAAGGGCGAGTTATTTGTTATTTTGTTGAGACTAGAAATAGACAACAAGAAAATGAAGTCGAGCAACACAAAGCAGAAAATTATAGATTTTTTTAAAAATTGCCTTAGTCGCACTTGTGCGTAGTGACGTTAACAGGGAGATAAGATAACAGCAAATTGCATTTATCATTTGTCTTAAAAATAGATTGCTTTAATTTAAACTCTAAAATGTTAATAAAACAGGTCAGTGTTAAACTTTTTGTAAAAGAGCCTTTAGAGGAACTCCGGTCTGCTTTTTGGTTACGCCACTGCCTATGTTATTTCATTTATTGGTGGTTTTGAGGTGAGGAAGCCACTGCGCACGCGCTGCCATACTCAGCATACCTACGTCTATGAATTGGCGAGGTTGGTGATTGGCCCAAATCCCTATAGTCCTCAGTGGCATCTACCTGGAAGTCGGTTTAGGTACAACAGTAATAATACAGTTTTCTATAGTCTATCTCATTGACAAAGCGACAACAGAGTGAAACGGCAGCCGGCAGAGACTAAAAAGTGAGTGGAAGAAGGAAGCAAGGCAAGAAAAATAAGAAAAGTGTGGTGTTTGGAGAGGTAGTTGACTCACGTGTGACAATTTTCGGTTTAATAACAAGAATTAATAAAATACTTAATAGTGTGCTACCTGCTTGTTGTGAACAGTTACTTCCACCTTGATACAGCATTGGGACTAAATATCATCAGTCAGTTTTGTGCGTTGCCAGTGAATTTAAGAAAAATCTGTACCATTCACGCGCCATAACCTCGAAAACGTGTCGGTCTAGTGGTCTAAACAAAGTGGTTTATTACGTAAAAAACAGTGTAATTTTCTTTAATATTGACTCTTTTTGGTACGTGAATATCTGCTAAAGCTATTAACATGCTTGAGTAGTCCTCAGCAAGTGATATTAGACTAAAATCGGTCAAGTTTCCATAGTGTCATTGAAGATGGATGTCGGCTTGTATAGAGATGAACAATTTTCATTCACATCGTCTGCTTATATGGTAACATATTACATTAAAAATAATTGGTAATCGACTAACATGTCTTAATATTATAGGAATGCTATCCAAGTGATTGCCCAAGTTTTACAATTAAGCGACATGAATTCTTTGAGGATATCCGTCCGATGCCTCAACCACCAAAAGATATATTTGAGTGGCATGGTGACGATACTGAAAAAGAGTAAGAAATACATATTACCATAGTAAGCTTGTGGTTTTATGTAAGTACATACTTTTTAGGTTAAATAGTAATACAGACATGATCGACCAGTCAAATAAATGTAATGTTGATGAAGTACTTAGTGTCCATCCAACTAGAAAAGATGAATTACACAAATTACTTGGTTTGCAAAATTGGCAATCTACATGGCAGCCTACATTACATGTAAGTATTATTTTTATTTTCATTGTGGATTTGCCTATTGATAAGTAGAGTACAATCATGGAATATAGGCAGTTCCTTTATAATCAAGGAGTTAAACATCAAACAGAATTGATATTAACTTTATCTGAAATTAATTTGTCATTTTTTGTTTCTTAGCTCTTGTCGAGGGTCTTGTGCCCGTATCCATACTTTTATTATTACAAATGCAATATTTTACATAGTTTCTTTTTTTTCCTTCAACAGTTTCTGGCAAGTTGTTTATATCCAAGCATAACTCAATTTTTCAAAAATTATGTAAACATGCGTCTATAGTACTAAATAGTAAAAAAATAGGGAATTTCAAGACATTCAAGGAAAAAATGAGTTTCTAATTAGCAACTTCTACTTAAATGTCTCAAAGTGTTTATAATACGTTTGAAAAATGTCTTATTTTTCTTAAAATCTTGAAGAATATCACACTTTTAGACTCGGTTTATTGTGTAATTTTCTTAGCACCAAATTTGAATAATTTAGTCTAGGTATATTATTTGACATTTGAATACCCGATAAGAAACTTAACATTTTTCTGACCATTTTTGTTATGTTTATATTCTTCTCAATGTCTCATTTCAATTATTATTGTCTGGCAGTAGATTTGTTTAACTTCAAAAACAAAAAATTAATTGTTTTGAATAAACTAAAACCAAATTTTCTTTAGATTACTTTGGGTACTCCATCATGTAATATTTTTAGAAGGTTCCAACTAAAATGATTTATCCACGATTTTACCTTATGAAAGGGTTTTTGGTCTAATAATAGTTTACTTTGATATTTGAGATCGAATTAGGGCAGTTATTAGCAAGATTGTCATTGACAGCCCTTTTATTTGATCCTATTGTCAATTATTGCTCACGAGTGTGTAAATGCATAAAACTGTTGACTGAATCTAACATGGCTAATTTAATTTTCCGTTTTTTTTGTACTTGTGGTTTCTTTTAAAAATGGGAAATGCTAAAATGTTATTTATAGTAGGTTTGTGAAATTTTATGTTGTGAGAATAATTTCTGTGGCATTGTACAAAGTCAGATTATATTTCTAATCAGAAATCATTAATAAGTTAAAAATGAAAATGGAGTAATATTCTAAATTCAAATTCAAATCAAATTCAAATTGTTTATTCATGCTTTTATACATACATAGCACTTACACACGTCAAAGTAGAAAAAATACATATAAAGCCTTAACTAACCTAAAACCTTACACATTAAAAACACTTAAATTATTTTAAAATAGTCAAAAGAACATAATTTTGCAAGTCACAAATTTAGTTTAAAATGTCAAACATATTACAAACAACAAATTAAAATTCAGTTAAAACAATTAAGATCAGACAAAAATTCATTCGCCGAGTAATATGCACTACTGAGAAGAAAACTCTTTACTTTACTTTTAAATGCTATTATCGGTAGCTATTTTCCTACCTAATTTTCTTTGGAGACGTTTTTTCGAATAATCATCTGGACAAATTGCAAGGTAACTCTGTAATCCCAATTGTAATGCCTGTAATTCTGTTAATGCCATTTAATCTGAAATAATGTCATGTAATGCCAAGTAATGCCACATAATCTTGACTAATATCATTCCTTATATTTAGACAGCGTTTATTATTATATGAGGTGGAAAAAAACTTTAAATACAAAAGTTTAGGGATCATCCTAAATCGCCAGAAAATTTTCTAAAATAAATACAGGTTGATAAAAAACACAAACATGTAATTTTTTATATTAAAACAAAACTTGCCAGCGACTTGCCTTCAACTTGGACACTGCCCGATCCAACATACTATATCATAGTCCAATTTACTTTATGTGTAAGAACTTTAATTCCATTGGTGATACGTGTGACATTCACAACGGTAATTTAACTTTTATTTTAATTCACATGCGCACAGTCGATGCCGGAGATTAAATGTTGAACATCACTAAATTGATCTTTCTTCATTGTTTTCTATTGTACATTTTGTTTGTAGTCTTCTATTGTGGTTTTGTAATTTTGTAATTTACTTAAGATATACGATAACTTCTTCTTCTTTATATAACTTCTTCTTATATATACTTTGAATTTCCTGTAATTGGGTATTTAACCTATTGGAAATAAAGGCTTATTATTATTATTATTATTATTATTATTATTATTATTATTATTATTATTATTATTATTAAAACTTAATAGATTTTTTCTAAATTCAAAGATATATAATGTGCTGAAATTTGGTTTAGCCGTTTTTGAAATATTTACATTTTAAAAACTACCTATTGAAAATAACGAAGGTCACATTGTGAATTTTCATAAAATATTTTATAAAAAAAATATTGTTAGTTTTTTGGTTCTATTTTGATTATTGAAAGTAAACAAATATTTATTTATTTATTTATTCATTTACAGGCCTTACCCATTGTAATCACAATAAATCTTAAAAGTAATCCTCAGTTCAAGTTAAACCAACATTACACTACTCACAATTTTTTTTTAAATACTATATTTTTATATAAATTGTATTTATATTATATATTTTATTTTTAATATACATTAATGATATTGTAAACAGACATAAAATTTATTTATAATTTATTTCCAAATGGTACATCTACATAACATATAAGAATACTATACAATTATCTAAGTGTTATAAATTTGTATTTATTTATTCAGTCAGTTCAATGCTCTACAAAGATTAAATGGTGGTTATAAAGAAAAATCAAAGAAACCTACCTAGCATCTAATAAAGTTTTCTTGATTATGATTTGTGTTTATTTACTGGTATACAAGCATAAACATAGTAAATTTTACAATTCAAGAGGAATGTAATAAACTATTATAACTTAAATATCATCATTATCAACTCCTTTACATTGAAAAATATAAAAAAGCATCAATTGTCCATGTCTATGTCTAGCTGATCCAAGTTTTATGCACCTAGATGCTGACAGAACATCTGTATGTGCTAGATTCCATAATTTGCAAATTATCCGCACTAGCCTTACACTAAGTTAATAAACAATGCACAGACAATAAGTTAAACTAATCTGGTTTAATCTAAACTAAAGCTAAACTAAACTAAAATAAAGTAAATTAATCCAACTATTCAACCATACCAGCCTTTCAAATTTTTAAATACAAACTCTTTGCAGCTGAATTTAAATTGTTTTTTTATTGATGTGGTTTCTTAGACTAATAGGCAAGAGGTTGTATATCTTCGGTCCGTAGTAAGTTAAATATCTTAAGTTAAGGTTATTGAAGCTAAGGGGTAATTTTATTTGCCTATTCTGTCTTGTTCGGGTGTCATAGTCCCAGATTAACCTACACTCTGGGTCATAGTGATGGTCAACGTATTGTTTAAACCTTGGGTGGCTGTGCACGTATGAAGAAACAGCAAGTACGTATAGTGACCTTACAGTGCAGGTGCTCTTAGAAAATAGTAAATGAGTAGGATAGAGTTTATTTTTTCTGTTGATAATTTTTAGTATATGTTTCTGAATGATGTTTAGTTTATAAAGAGCACTGTTATAGAGGCCACCCCAAACAAGTATCCCGTAACCAATTATAGACTCAACAAGAGCCTTGTAAATTGTAATTAGTATATTTCTATTTAGGAAGTCTCTCAGCAGATAAAATTTGTGTATCAATTTGTGAACTTACTACTTTGTTTGCAGACGACACAACAACTTTATGGACACATTGTAACACAGATACCTTAATGCGTACCATAGAATCTGATGTTCAATAAATTAAGGGCTGGTGCGATGCCAATCAGTTATCCTTTAACTTTTCTAAGACAAACATGATGCATTTTAATTGTGTCCCTGAACCAGTCATTTTGGATAGTAACGAAGTTTCATGTAGTGATGTATCAAAGTTTCTTGGTGTGCTGATAGATAGAAACTTGACTTTTAAAAATCACATCATAAAACTATTAGTTAAATTATCATCGGACTGCTCTGCACTGAGCATAGTTTCTAAAAACCTGGATTTTGCAACAGCCCGTATCGCGTTACTTTGCTCTAATCGAGTCTGCCAGGGCCTGTTTCATTCAGTGTTTGTTTGCAAAAAAGAGCTGTCAGAAGAATGTGTGGTGCAGATCCAAGGGAATCCTGCAAACCCCTATTTAAAAAACACAAGTTGTTGACTTTGCCATCTCTGTTCATCTTTGAGACATGTTGTTTGTTGTATAAAAGGTCTGCACATCTAGTACTCACAGCAAATAACACAAGGCAGAGAGGATGTTTACCAACACCTATACCACACACAACATTCATAAAAAAAACTCAATAATATATAATGCCAGGAAGATGTATAATCATATTCCAAGAACATTAAGGGAAGCTAATTCTTTTACAGATTTTAAGTGGAAACTTAAATATATTCTCTTGAGTAAGTCATATTATACTGTAAATGAGTTTTTGGAGGATAGGTGTTGATCTCCCAGCAAGTCAGGTTTTTTTTATTTTTATTTTCTTCCTCCCCCTTTTCTCCCTCACACTTCAGCACTCAGTAATGCAATATGGGGAAGGATTGTCTCCCTTTAAGTAGATGAATGTATGTGTTGTAAACTTGTATCTTATAGATGTAAGTTGATGTAAACTAGATAAACTATGTTTTATTCTGTACTATACTTTTAAGTTTTATTCTGTAAGTCGGACGAGTGTACACAAATTGTATTTTGTTTTAACACAATAAATCATTTCATTTCATCACATAGTACCGAGCATAGTACTGACTGTTATATCACTCACTCGAATTGTCTGACTTCAAATTGTCTTAAGAGATCATCGCAGCAGATATGCAAAACGATTATGAGTAATATTGAAGAAGTCTAGGCTATTTAACTGGTTTGCCAATTTCATCACTCTAGGGATAAAAGAGTTAGACCCAAAATTAGTCCTATACAAGGGCAGATGAAATGTATTTGCAGACCTAGTGTGTCTTCAAGGAACTGCTAAACTTATTGACTGAAGAAGGGATGGACAGCCAACATGAGAATTTATTATTTTAAACATCATCTTCAAGTCTCTCGTACTTTAAAGGGTCAATTAAGTACAGGGTTATCCAACGAGGACTAGCCAAGCGATTTTTGACTCCCTGTATTTTTATAAGGGAATGTGCAAACCGTTTTCTTTGATCTTGTACGATTAAGATTTTAGAGTCTGTCAAAGTGTCAAAATATCCGACTTTCAACTGTCAATATTTGGTAAACAGCTAAAGGATATTATACACAAAATGTGTTTAGATTTTTCTAGAGTCCAAAAATGTAGTAATATACAGGGTGTTCCTTTTAAGAAAATATCAAAGTGACCCCTAGCACTTTTATTTGATGTTCAATTGTTTTTTGCTGAACATATCCTAATTCGCGGGAGAAAATCACATAAGATGGCCATTTCAGTTTTTTTTATAAAAGTACAGGGAAAGTAAAAAAATCGCCTCGTTGGATAAGTTAGTAGTTTCACAGCTATAAACAGTTGAAAATCGGTACTTTGAATACTTTTCACCCTGGTAGCATGAAGATCATTAGAGATGGAGTAAAATGAATTTCACATTCCTACCTTAACTTTTCAAGAGCTGCCTGACGGTACTAACTGGCAGGTGGTACCATGGGTACCAAATCTGGTACGTCAGTAGGTACCATCAGTTAGCACCATCAGATAACTCTTGGAAAGGTAATATAGGAATGTGAAATTAATTTTACTCCATCTCTAATGATCTTCTTGCTACCAAGGTGAAAAGTAGCCAAAGTACCGATTTTCAACTGTTTATAGCTGTGAAACTGCTAACTCTAAAGGTACAACATCATACATAAAATATGCTTAGGATTTTGCGAGGAATCGAAAAATAAATTCATATATAGGGTGTTCCATTGAAAAAAAATAATAACTTTTTGTTTTTCCCTGAATACTCATCATCTTTCCAATATTTTTTATACGCAGAAAAAAGTATTTTTCAGTACCTACATAACCATACTTTTATTTTTTTTTGGGACACTTAAAATTAAAAAGTTAAGGGGGGGCGACATTATAAGGGATCACCCTGTACATCATAATTGCAATTAAAATTGTCTTGGGGCTCTATATTTAGTTTAAAAGCGATATATCTCGGGAACTTTCTCTGGGCTTGTTCCAATTTATGTATGTGACATGCATAGAAAGGATTCCACTCCGAAGAACATTACTCCAAAAGAGGCCAACTAAGGAGTAGTACAGTAAGGCACTGACATTTGTAACCTCAGTAGTACACCTTCTGATAAAACCGAGCATTCTCAGGGCTTTGGAAAATATCTCATTGATTTGAGGAAGAAATGACAGTGCAGAGTCAACCAAAATTCCAAGATCGGAAGGAATGGAAGATGCGGGAGAGATAATTGTGGCAAATAAATGGAATAAAAATACAAACAACAAGGAGGCAATTAAACCATTTTTAATCATAATCATTTTTGTTTGTTTTAAATATTTTTCATTTGGTTAGGTAGTTTTACTATTATTTGCTGGCTTTCTCTGTGCCTAAAACTTGGCAATGATCACCAAAATACTTAGTTTTCTTACCTATTAGGTAGGTATTTCTTAAGTACAATCATTAATCAACACGGTTTGTTCTAAGATAATGAGGTTTTTGGGTTTTCAAATATCTTATCTACAGGGTGGCCCTTATATTATTAGCTTGTACCTTATAGATAAAATAACTTATTATTATTCAGTATTTTTTTAACTGTCACCTCATTAAGTATATATACACGGTGGTGACATAAAGTTAGTTCCTTTTTTTAATCGGAACATCCTATATTTTATTATAGGGCTATACCCTTTAAAAGCAAATTTAACCGTATACACAAATAGGGGTCATTTCGACCTTATTAGCAATAATTATCTTTGATATTTAAAGGTCCCTGTGAGATAAAATTTTTCAGTGAATTGAAGATGATTTTTTTGGCTCCTTAAAAAATATCCGGACAACAAAATAGAAAACCAAATTAAAGAATGTTTTCTATGTTTTATCAAAACACATCTCCTTAGAGTCGAAATAACTTACTCTTGAAGACTGAAATTTTTTCATTAAAAATGTGATTATACATGAATCAGTTGCTAAAGAATTTTCAATTGAAGTAGATTTGGTACCCTTTATGTAATCTGTTGTTTGACTTAATATTGTATACCTACCTAATACTTACTGTTTCATACATATTTATTTATTTTTATTGTTTTTTTCCGTTGATTCCTTTGTTGTTTTTTTTTATTCTTTCTTTCCTTTATTCTAGAGCATGCACCACACTTTTTTGTCAATAATATTCGATATGATGCTTTCCGACACGCCACTGGACTTCCTATTTTTAATCTAATGAAGGCTAAATGAGCCCCATATTATTACAGATAAGATTACCAAATTTCAACAGAATCGGTCAACGGGTATTTAAAACATTAATAAAAAACCGATTTTTTTTTAAATATTTGGAAATGTAATAAACCGGTTTTGATTTTTTTCTCGAAAACGAAGCAAGATACGAAAACAATTCAAGAAGCAAAACTGTTTAATACCAGAAAATTATAAAATGTTTTAAAAAGTCAGTGGCGCACATTTTTTTGTCAATAATATTTGGTATGATTCTCCCGGAACGCCACTGGACTTTATATTTTTAATCTAATTAAGGCTAAATGAGCCCC
>MU186410.1:78157-90985 GCA_016904865.1 Pissodes strobi
GCCACTGGACTTTATATTTTTAATCTAATTAAGGCTAAATGAGCCCCTTATTATTATATATAACAGTACTAAATTTCAACAAAATCGGTAAAAGGATATTTAAGATATTAATAAAAAAACATTTTTTTTTTTAACTCAATTTGCGGACTCAGGTTCATATGAAAAAAAAAATTCTTATGTAGAATCACTCCTAAAATTATTCGAACGGTATTTCCGAACACTCTGTATATTGTGACGGTTGCAAAAATATACTTCGAGCTAGACCTAGCGCGGTACTGAATCAGCCCAATGTGTAAACTGAAGGCTGATTAGTTACCCTGCTAGATCTAGCTGTAAGTAAAAAATACTAAAAACCTAACCTATGGACCTTCGATAAACAGGTCGCCATGTGTGTACTCGTTTGGTAATAAATGACATATTTTCTTAGAAGATACCTTCTCCACATTTTCTAAAATATTAATATTATTTTTAGCCGAAAATGGAACATATACCTATTGATCCAAGCTATATTGCTGAAGAACATATACAAATATCAAATAATAAAATTGCTCCCAGTTTGCAAGAAATCTTGGAATTACCTGAAATTGTCAGTAATTTAGATCCTCGCATTAGTTTAGCAAATATCAAAAGCGAAGATAGCTGCATTTCCGGAACAGCTTCGAGTCTTTCAGAATCTTCAGAAAATACTTTGAGTGAAAGCCATAGTAATAGGGATTTTTCGGAATCTTCAGATCTCTTAAATACAAGCTTTAGTAGTACGGAACTTACGAATTTTGATATAGCAGAATATATTTTTGAAGAAAATAAACAGACGAGAAAAAGTATAGAAGAGCCTCAAGTCAAAATTGAACATGTAAATATTAAAAAGGAACCTGGTCTTGAGGAGAGCAACATAGATATTAAACCAATTATTAAAGCTGATATTCCCAAAAGAACTGTTAAAGCTGGTGTAAAGAAAATAGATCTAAAAGCACAAAGGTACATTATAGACAGTGATGGTGACAATGAGAAGTCATTTTCAGAAGATGAGTGTGATATAGATATTGAAACAGTATCCGAAGAAGAAGGTTCTCCTGTATTGGAAGCTGGAGATCTCACTGACCTTTTAGAACAGTTTGAAGCTACAGAAGTTAAGAATAAGGAACACATTGTAAGTCATAATAATCAAGTTAACAGAAACCAGCAAAATGTCAATTTAAATGTTCAAGTTAAGATTAAAATTGAGAAAGAGGAAACTGAGAAGAAAACAACTAAACCGGTTATAAAGATAGAGCCAAAAGTTGAAAGGAAACAAAGTCAAGTAGCAAAACCAGTGAAAATCAAGCAAGAAAAGACATGTACTTCAAAACCAATCAAAATAGAAAAAAGTAAGTAGATTATTTTATTGAACTAATTGTTACCTTCATGAAAAATGCTGTCTTAGAGTATTTGAATTTTAAATAATTTCTTGATCATTATCTTTCACCGATACTGAGTGCTATGTAGACTATCCAGAAATTTGCTAGAAAATCATGTTTTAATTTTTTTTTTGTATTTTTGTAATTTTAAGTATCTTAATATACTATTTCAAGCTCCTCATACGATTTTTTTAAAATTAAATTTCTTAAGAAACATATATGAATTTAATATGACAGGAATTAATGTAAGTTAAATTTTAGTTGCCAATAATCGTCCAGAAGCCCAAATGCCGCAACAAAAGCCCCAAAACCAGGTTTTCATCAATGGCGTCAAGGTACTTTCAGAACCCATTGTCAAAGTTCAAGAAACAACTACCTCTTCTAAAACACCGAGTGCTTCGAGCAATAGACAAATCTTAGATTCTCTACCTCAGGAACTGATAAATCGGATAAAAGAATCTGGCAAACGTAAGCCAATAACTGTGATACAAGCTATTCCTAATAATAGAAAAAGAATTAGAATTCAAGAACCCACTAAAACTTTGCCTCCAACTAGTTCAGACTCTGTCCATTTAGATCACAATTACTGCAGCAATGGTAGTAGTCCAAACACTCAATTTATTAAGAAAGATTCAGGTTTTGTGTCTTCAGAGGAAGATGATAGAACTGTTATTAGTAGACAGCCGACCGTGAAGAATGTCGATGGTACGCTGATGGTGTCTTTACTTAAGGTAAAATGATAGTTTAGTTTCTTGTACTTGGTAACCCTTTACATTTTATTATAATATTTTAAGTACTTTGCTAATTTGGGGCATTACTTTACCCAAGCATCTTTGATACAGCATCAATTGTTGGTTTTTGATACCATTAATTATATAAATAAAACATTATTTATCCAATCATTTATTTTATCCTTGTAAAAGTAAAATTTCTACTTTTACAGTACTTAATAATTCATAGCAAATTTTGTATCTCCAGTTGCTATAATGATTTCTAACTTACCATATATAAAACGTACTGCTAATAATTTAAATGAATATTGTCAATTACTTTCATTTATGCATGAAGTATTAAAATATTTAAAACCATTTCTCTTTAGGCTAATACTATTCGTCAGATGGACCCTCGCCAGTTGGAACCTCGGCAATTGGCCCCTGTCAAAAATGAGAGGAAAAAGCTTAATCTTGAAGAATACAAAAAGCGTAGAAACGGTGTATTGACATCCAAGAACAGCTCCCAAAGTTGTTCCCCCAATGAAAGTACCTGTAGTTCTCCATTGCCAGAGGATGAGCATCAAAAGATGTTAAAACATCAAGAGAAACTACGCAAAATGGCCCAAGAAGTATTAAATGCTGCTCCTAAGTCTGAGAAAAAAGGGGAATTTAGTTCGTCACTCGTAAAAGTACCTGCTTTTAATGCACTTAGCCCTGTCTTATCTTCTCAACCTGGGTCACCTGCTATTGGTAAAGAATTTCCTGTTAAATTAGAAGGCTCTGTTAAGGCCGAGTTAATTAGTAATCCAAAAAAACAGATTAAAGTAGAAGGATTAGTTAAAGTCGATGTTGCCGAGAAGATACCAATTAAAATTGAGCCGCCAAAAGTTCCACCAAATCTCGAACGCAAAGTTTTGGTATGTTTTGGAGTGAACACTGATTTTAGGATTGCTAAAAATGACAACCCTTTGGCACCAGTTGAAAAGCTTGAGGAGATTAAGCCTTTATTAGAAAAAGCAAGTAGTAAGATAAATGAGAATTCTCTAATTGCATCTGTGATTGAAAACATACCTAAGGTCATTGATAAAAATGGGAAATCTGATAATTCAAATACTAAATTCCAAGGAGATGATTATGAACATGGAGAGTGCAAAGAGGTTATTTATTTGGAGAAAGATAGAGTTCGATGTGAAACAAAAGATGCCGAAACTCAGACCAACATATCTTTAATTGAACAAACTAAGCGGGGAAGGATACGAAGGAGAGTTTCGTCAAGTAGTTCTTGCTCATCCTACAAAAGCAAAGAGTCAGCTTCTTCTAGAAGGTTGGTTTTGCAAATATATTTAAAAATGTCTGACTACAAGGTAGATAATATTTTATATTATCGATGATCTTTATCTTTTTAGAAGTAGAAAGAGTTCAGATTCATGTTCGAGCTCGCAAAGTTCATTTAGCTCCCGTAGCTCAACCTCTTCAGATTATTCTTCAAGAAATTCATCTAGGTAAGTCTTGTCGTATTTATTTTAAAATGAACTAATTTAATCTAATTTTCAATGTAGATGTGTTTTAAATTGTTGTGGAGGATTCATGTTTGTATATTTATCTCCACTAAGATCATATTGAAATTTTCACTGTAGAGCCTCTTATTTGGCCTTGATCCCGGGTGTGAATTGCGCAAGCGCTAATTAGGTGACCCTAAAGAAGCTGAAAAATCTAATGGACTGCAGAATACTTGACATTTCGAGGATTACACTGCCCCCGATATCAAAAGCGAGAAATTCAATGAAAATAATAAATTTAATTATAACATTCATAATAGCAAAACAGTGTAAAGCTCGATCACTTTGCGTTTTGAAAAATTCAAAACTTGAGACAGTGAACAATCTTTTTACGTTGGGAGCAGATCGGTTGGACGAAACGTCGAACGTCAAATAAAAACTTTTTAAACTTTATTCAGTATATTTAAAATTTACAGTGTTCGACAACTTTATAAATGTTCCTGTAATTATACAGTATTCCCCTAGACAGAGTACAAATAATATCGAGTAGATTCACTCAGCAAAAATCGTTTGATGTTTTTGGATCAAACGCAAAAGCCGCAGCACGGTAAAAAATTAGTTTTTACTCTACCTGCAGCAGCGAGCAGTCTGTGAGGGGAGATTTAAAAAGCATTAGCTGATGCAAAATTATTTCCTCGGTTATTATTTGATACACGATATTTCAAAGAGCGAATAAGGTAATTTTTAATACGTGATTCAAATGGATAAAACTATGTAATAAAGTTACACAAAATAGTAACATACTAAATTCAAAAACATTATAAATAAAGGTAATACCAATTAAAATAATTTATTCGACAGTTGGAACTTGATTTATATATTAAAACATGTATAAAGCAGAAGGTTCAAAGTACTTGACAAATATTGTGGGAATTTAAATATAAAAAAGGACATATTAAGGTAGTAAACTAAATTTATAGCTTCTTAAAGGTCTTAACACTTCATTATTCGTGCTACGAGTATTTCTCTCACATTTTCTGCGAAATCGTCAGTTTCTTTAACATGGCCAATTAACCGGGTGCATTTCTCAAGTGATTGGCTGCATTTGTGAGAATTTCGCTCATCGCGCTACCGTAGTACTTTTAACATTGAAAATATTTCTGTTTTCCTGTTATGGAGCATCATATTGCGAAAAAGTGCATGCTACATTTGCCACACATGATGTCATATGCGGGATGAACTACTAACCCAAACTAACCAAAAGTAATCAAAAGCACCAAAAAGAACTAAAATGTATTGGAACAGATTAAAAAAATTAAAGTAAGTTAAAACTAACTCAAATTAACCGAACTTTTGTAGCTAGCCAAAACTAACCAAATACATTAAAATTGGTTATAACGTATCGGATCCGGTTCAAATTACTAAAATAAATTGGAACTAACTGAAACTAACCGAAAGTTGATTGAACAACTAACCAAAAGCACCAAAAAGGGCTAAACCGTATCGGGCAAATTAAAAATATTAAAGTAAGTTAAAATTAACTTAAATGAACCGAATTATGGCGACTAACCGAAACTAACCGAAAACATTAAATTTGATTGTAACGTATCGGAGTCGGTTCAAGAGACTAAAATAAATTACAATTAACTGAAATTAACTGAAAGTTTATTGAGCGACTAAAAAAAGAGATGTCTTTGGGTTCAAACGACTAAAATAAATTAAAACTAACCGACAGTTGATTGAGTGACCAAACAAAACTAACTAAAAGTAACCAAAAGCACCAAAACGTGCTAAAATAGGTTAGACAAATTAAAGTAAGTTAAAACTAAACAAAACAAACCGAATTTTCGCGGCTAACCAAAACTAATCAAAAACATTAAATTTTATTATAACGTGTCGGAGCTGGTTCAAATGAATACCTCTGTGGTTTCATGCGAGCGATTTTTCAAGGTCGCATCACGACACGGAAATTTTTCCTGAACGTCACGAGACGGTTTATGAAAAATTGATTATAACGTAACGGAACCGGCTCAAACAAGTAAAATAAGTTGAGACTAAGCGAAACTAACAGAAAGTGATTGGACGACACACCAAACTAACCAAATCTATTAAAATTGATTGTCACGTTCCGTAACTGGCTCAAATGAATAAAATAAGTGAAACTAACCGAAAGTTGGTTGAACGACTAACCAAAACTCACCCAATCCATTACCATTGATTATAACGTCTCGGAATCGGTTCAAATGACTTAAATAAGTTGATACTGAATGAAACTAACCGCGCTAGAGGAATCTAAGAGAGGAATCGAATTAATTTTTTTTTGCAAAAACTAGTCGAGTTGCATACCGTTACTTCCACTGTTCACATCTGAAACAAAAATCGAATGTGGAATTGTATAATATAATAAACTAAGCCGAAAATCAAATTATATACCTACCTTACAGCCGTAACTTCTTAACAATAGTCTACTAAAATCAGCTTAATTTATTGAAAAATTTACAGTACTTCGCAAAGATGCAACGGGGAGGACATTGAAAATGATGAATAAAAACGCAAACATGTGATTTGTGTAATTCGAATAGTTTTTAAAAGCAGAGTTTAAAAAAGTAAAAATACAAACACGAGTGTTTAAAAATATATTTAATTAAAGAAATGCCTTTTTAACATTATAAATTTTTTTAACATAATTATAAAAAAATTAAAAAAGGTGCGGATATGAAAACCTAAAAAGTACCCTCCACTTGTAGATAGGAAAATCTATTAATATATAACTAGCCATGACATTGCTGTAGATAATATTTCTAACCTGTTCCGAATTGTTTTAGCCCGTTTTTGCGCTTTTGGTTACTTTTAGTTAGTTTTGGTTAGCCGTTTAATTAACTTTCGGTTAGTCTCAGTTAGATCCATTTTATTTTAGTCATTTGAACCGACTCCGATACATTATAATCAAATTTATTGTTTTTCGTTGCTTTTGGTTAGTCGCCAAAGTTCTGCTCGTTTTGGTTAGTATTAACTTACTTTAATTTTTGTAATCTATTCCGATACGTTTTAGGCTTTTGGTTACTTTTGGTTAGTCATTCAATCAGCTTTCTGTTAGTTTTAGTTGGTTTTTATTTATTTTAGAATTTGAACCTGTTCCAATATGTTAAGAGTATAATTAATTTTAATTTGGTTAATTTTAGTTAGTCGCCGAAATTCGGCTAATTTAAGCGAGTTTCAACTTACTTTAATATTTTTAATCTGTTTTGATTTGTTTTCGCTTTTTTTGATACTTTTCGTTAGTTTTGTTTAGTTGTTCAATCAACTTTCGGTTAATTTCAGTTAGTTTCAATTCATTATAGTCATTTGAACCGATTCCAATGCGTTATTACCAATTTTGCTGTTTTTGGTTAGTTTAGGTTAGTCGCCAAAATTCGGTTAATTTGGGTTATTTTACCTTACTCCAATATTTTTAATCTATTACGATACGTTTTAGTCGGTTTCTGTGCTTTTAGTTACTTTTGGTTAGTCATTCAATCAGCTTTCGGTTACTTTCAGTTAGGTAGCTCCAATTTATTTTACTCATTTGAAGCGGTTCCGATACATTATAACCAATTTAAATGTTTTTGGTTAAATTATGTCAGTCGCCAAAATTAGGTTAATTTGGGTTAGTTTCAACTAATTTTAATATTTTTAATCTGTTCCGATAGGTTTAAGCCCTTAGTGCTTTTGGTTACTTTGGCTAGTTTGGATTAGTCGTGCAATCAACTTTCTGTTAATTACAGTTAGTTTCAAAATTAGTCACTTGAACCGGTTCCGATACTTTATAACCAATTTTAATGTTTTTGGTTAGTCGCCAAAATTCGGTTACTTTGGATTAGTTTCAACTTACTTTAATATTTTTAATCTGTTCCGATACGTTTTAGCCCTTTTTGGTGCTTTTAGTTAGTTTTGGTTAGTTTTTCAATCAACTTTCGGTTACTTTCAGTTAGTTCCGATTTATTTTAGTCATTTGAATCGGTTCCGATATGTTATAATCAAATTTAATGTTTTTGGTTAGTTGTTAAAATTCCGTTCGTTTTGGTTAGTTTTAACTTAATTTAATTTTTGTAACCTGTACCGGTACGTTGTAGCCCATATTGGTTACTTTTGGCGAGTTTTGGTTAGTCATTCAATCAACTTTCTGTTAGTTTTAGTTAGTTCCAATTTATTTTAGTCATTTTAATCGATTCCGATACCACAAATCAAATTTAAGTTTAAGTAAATAAACTAACACGATCTCTCACGCGTATGATGTCATGTGTCAAATGTAGCATGCACTTTTTCACGATTTGAGGCCCTATACCTACTAGGATAATAGAAACATTTTCAATGTTAAAATATAAGAGTTGCTTTAAAAACAAAAAAGGTCGTGTGAAAAATTCGCAATTATTAAAACATAAACAGATTTTTTTTTGCTCACGCTAGTGGTGACGGGCATTTTATTTTTGCCGTACTTGTTTTCTTTTCTCACTATTGTCTTTATGCAAATTTTGGTATATAACAGAATTTTAATAAAGACATATTTGTTAAACTGATTATACGTGTAATTGAAAAACTGCATATTATTGAAAAATTATTATAAATCTTACCTGATAGGGTCTTTCGGGCATCTAAAAAATGATAATCCTTCACCCACTTTTATAATGCAATTATCCGCACAACAATATCTCGCCATTGTAGCGATCTTAATAATTATTTAATTCAACGCCACCCAACAGTACAGAATATCAAGGCGTTTGCACACTGACCGTAAATTCTCCCTCGTAGTGTAGCCACTGCTGGCCGCGAACGAGATTAATCCGGATTCGCTTCGAAGCTAAAAACTGTCGGCGAAATTGGAAATTTGTCTCGAGTGAACCTATCGTATATACTTATTTATACCGTGCCCTAGATGCCTAGCATCCATATGGGCAGAAGGAGGGTGTACATTATTCTACTAGTATACATTTCTAAATTAACATATTAATTTAAACTTATTCATATAATTTGAAAAGAGAAAGAAGAAAAAAGGAGAAAAAAAGAAAAAAAAAACAAGAGAAAAGAGAGAAGAAAAACAACAATAAGAATAATTCTCTACACCCAATAGGCAATATATTAACCCAAAACTGAGACAAATCGCTCATAATTATCTACTATGAAATGCTTAACAATTTTGACAAATTTTTTAGTTTTATTGCTTCGGATTTTTTTAGGTAATAAATTATATAGTTTAGGGCCCAAATATTTTATTGATCTTTCCCCAAACTCACTAAAGCATACGGGAATAATTAGTTGTCTATCTATATTTATTCTCGTATTATGGATATGATGTATTTAGATAGATAGATCGATAGATAGATAGAAAACATACTTTATTGTTCAAGAATTACATTTTATATGGAATCCTTATTAACAAAGCCTATAGTTATTTTTTATACTAACATATTGAGCAAAATCAACAAATTGACGCCCTTAGCCCACAAAAATTCAACACAAGTGTTTGAGATAAAGGCCCAAAAATAATGAGTAAAAGGTGGTCTATACAATTCAATAAAAAATTAATAATAGGTAAAATAGGTCAATTAAACAATACATGAACAAAAGGGTAAAATGATAAAATTACGATATGACATGACACTATACAACATCTATGTTAGAAATTGTATAAAAAAAATTCGTTAGTCGAATACAAATCATTGTTGTGTATGATTGGGCTGTATCACCTTATTTGTTTTTGATTACCTCTGCAAAGGATTTGATTAGCTATCCATACACCAGCGTTCATTACCGGCATTCATTCTTCTAGCGTTCTTTCCTTTCAAAATATTAAAGGAATAATAAAACTTTGATCGCCCTCTTACACAAATAATTTTCGTACAATCTTTCCTCCCAATTTTTCCCCTCGTTCAGTCGTCTCATATTTTGCGGGGAAAATAATCTGCTAAGAGGCTACTAACGTAAAAATCATATTCTCCAGTTATTTATTTCCAAAGCGCCTGTGAAAGGAAAGAGTGTTGGATAGTGGACAAATTAATCATCTGGGAGGACACTGTTCCTCTAAATTATTACCCATTAACTGACGTTCTTTCCTGCGAGATTCGACATTCCCATGGGAAAGAACGCTGGTGTATGGGTATCAATCTTGTCGGGCTTGAACGTCGATATATCGTGACAAGAAAGATGGTATGCGGATCTATCATCTTATTACTCATTAACTGGCGTTCTTTCCCGCGAGATTCTACATTCTCGCAGGAAAGAATGCTGGTCTATTTTTGACTCAAGATACTTTATTTCTTGTTGAATTAGTATAATTATTTCATTCTTACTTGATATTATATCTTGCTTACTTTGAACAAGATCCTTTAGTAGTTTTAGTGTGTGGAATTTATTGCAATCTTTACAAAAAAATTTCATACTACGGTCTTTTAATTCCGCAACTTTAACCTCAGAAGAGGTAAGGGTTGAGCAACTTTTGCATATTTTCTTTGAACATTTGTCACATTTAAATGTTCGTGCGGTTTGCTTGCAGACATCGCACTCCATTTTCAAGTTGTATCCGGAACGCAGCTATCTCATTCCACTGCAACCACAATATGGCGCCGGCCGGTCTAACCTCGATGTAAACGTTAGTTACGATGTATTTAGCACATTTTCGGCAAAATTAACGTGCATAACTAAGTAGAATCACTGTTTCTTTTATGGATTTACTATTTTAGAAAATTAATGTGCACTAGAAACGCGCAGTTTTATGCTGTTTTGCTGAGCGACGTTTTATGCGGTCGTCGTCGACTACGACTCGACTACTTTCAAGTTTTTTAGGTTTTTCAGCAATTTACACCTCGTGACCAGGATATTGAAAATTTCAATAAGACTGGTGGAGACATAATTTTCAAGATAATTTCAGGTAAAATATTTTGATGTTGGACCATTCCAGCGATAGCAGGCTTGTAAGCTTGTTAGAAATGGGACACTAAGTTGGTGTTTGGAACCTTTGGAAAAATCACTACAACACAGAATCCTTGCACTCGACGCGCGTCTTGCTAACCATTTTTGTTTCATCATCAGGAGATGACTAAAACTTTTAACCATATTTTGATGATGCTAACATGGTTAGCAAGTGCATGATTTTTTATCTTTTTTTAAAGGTCCCATTTTCATTCTGTTGCTTCGTTCCATATAAAATATTTTGACAAAGTTTAAATGTGTGTGTAAGATTATATATGTTTTTGGTAGGTTGTCTTACTGCAGATCAAGGTCAAGATCCCCAAGATACAGTAGAAGACAACGAGACAGTAGTGACGAACGCGATCACCTAAATGCAGTTGAAGAACGCCGGATTATCTATGTAGGGAAAATAGCAAAAGGAATCACAAAGGAAGAGTTGAAAAGGAAATTCCAAAAATTCGGACCCATCAACAAGATCAGCTTGCATTTCCGCGACATCGGGTACTCAGACTTGTAATACAATTTTGCTTTATTTTTTGTTTATGCAGTTGAATAAGGGGATTTTTGCGTGCAAGTCATTAGCTGCTGAAATAGTTAGAAAGCAAAGAAATAATGTATAGTTATTCTTCTAATTAATGCAAGCATATTTCATTCGGTGTAACATTAAGACATTGGCAATTAGTCAATCAAATTGAAGGGAATAAAATATTCAAAAGGTAGCACTAATTCGAGCTTATTTTAATTATGATGCAAGAAAACCTATAACTGGGAATTTATTTTCAGAGAAAATTATGGCTTCGTCACATTCAAATACAAAGAAGATGCGCACGAAGCCTATGAGCATGGTAACGATGACCCATCCTACCCTTGTTACAAAATAAGTTTTGGAGGACGGAGGGAATTCTGTAAAGCTGCATATTCTGATTTGGGTAAGTTTTAGAAAGCGTTTATTTAAGTCTTATACTAAATTCGTCCCTTATCATAAAAACGAATCTATAATTCTTCTTATTTATTATCTGTATACATTTCAAAGTTGTAATCTGCTGGGTACGATTTTGCGATTATTTTGTTAGCAAGCGGTCTGGGAGACACAGTCAAAATATCTTACTTAGATCGCATGCCGAGACATACTCAGAGTGCTCCATGGTGAGCAGACCCTTTATGAAATCAAATTTACACCTTGTGAATAGTTTGAAGGTAAGAAATGGGCTATCATTTGATGAGTCATCAGTATTGCTCCCCCTTGTAAATTGGTGCAAAAACCCCCTCATTTACACATAAGTTGATAAGTTTTGCTAATGCTGTTCATAATATCTGTTTTGGATCCTCAGAACCCTGTCCTCCCTTGGGCTTAATAATTATATTGGGTCTATTTGTTGTTGTGTACGATGGGGCTGTATCACCTTGTTTGTTTTTGATTACCTCTGCAAAGGTTTTGCTAATGGGATATGGATAAGTTTTTTTATTATTTGTATAAAAACATTACGACCACAGCAATTTTTGCTGGTCTTATTGTTTAAATTATTTATTTTATATGTACAGGGTGTTCACCCATAATGTCTCCCCCCCTTTAACTTTGTTAATTTTTAAGCTACAAAAAAAATAAAAAAACAAAATTGTAGAGTTTTTAATGTAGTTTTTGCACACCTAAAGGAAAAAGCAAAAAATTGTATAGTATACAGGGTAGATCAAAAAGAAACATTTTTTTAAAATCTAGCCTCCATTTTTTATTCGATTTTTCGATTCTACGTGAAATTATAAGGATTTTTAATGTGACACACTATATGCCTATTCCTAATACTTTAGGAGTTATTGACAGTTGAAGTCGCTATTTTGTTTGTTCTTTTATTTTTTTATGGCAACTGCCACGTAAGAATATTGTTTAGCTTTTGAAGTAATTGAGGTATAAATATTGAGTTTCCTCAATTCGACCTCATTGCTTCGAGTACTGCTTTTGTATCTTCTGTTTTAAAAATGATTAAAGAATTATTATTATAATTTATAAATAGCGACTTGCAACTGTCAATAATTCCTAAAGTATTAGAAATAGGCATATAGTGTGTTACATTAAAAATCCTTAGAAGTTCAAGTAGAATCGAAAAATCGAATAAAAAATGGAGGCTAGATTTAAAAAAATGTTTCTTTTTGATCTACCCTGTATACTATATAATTTTTGTTTTTTTTATTTACGTGTGCAAAAACTACATTAAAAACCTACAATTTTGTTTTTTTTGTAGCTCAAAAATTAACAAAGTTAAAGGGGGGGGGGGGGGG
>MU186411.1:0-30850 GCA_016904865.1 Pissodes strobi
TCTTTTCTATGTTTACCTCGAGTCCCTATTTTTTGTATTCCTCTATCAGTTTTCTCGCCATATATTCTATATCCTCATACTCCTGTGCTAATATGATTTGATCATCAGCAGAACATAGACTGTATATATGTGTGTTGGTAAGTGGGATGCCCATGCCCTGTCACTTTCTTTTCCAGGTGTTTAAAGCTTGATCCAGGTATATTTTAAACAGCGTTGGTGATATACAGCAACCCTGTTTGAGACCATTAGTTACATTGAATCCACCTGTAAGTTTATTGCCTATTCTGACTTTGGCTGTGGAGTTTTCATATAGTGATTTTATAGCTTTTAAAAGTTCAACACTGATGTTACTTTTCTCAAGGGCTTGCCACAATTTTTTTAGAGGTACGCTGTCATATGCTTTTTGTAGGTCCACAAACAACATATGTACTTCCTGGTTATATGTCATTTTCTTTTCTATTATTTGGCTTACAGATAATAAATGGTCCACTGTTGAGCGACCTGCTCTGAATCCTGCTTGCTCTTCCGTTGCCATATCCCTGTATTCGCGTTCAATTTTGTTTTTTATAATTTTCCCGTACATTCCACTAATACTACTTGTAACCGATATGCCTCTCTAATTATCGCAGCTTTCCTTGCTTCCCTTTTTGTGTATAGTAGAGATATACGATACTTTCCATTCCATTGGGACTGGTGTTCCATTTAGATATTTTTGCAACAATTCTCTTAGATATAGAAACAATGTGTCTGTACCGTATTTTATTAATTCTGCAGGGATGTTTCCAGGTCCTGGTGCTTTGCCATTTTTTAATGTTTTGCAAACCTTTTTCATTTCCTGTGCAGAAATTCTGATAGGTGATTCTGTTGCTATAAGGTTGTGATATTCTTCGGTGTTCTGACCTTTTGCTCGATTTTCCGTCAAGAGCCTTCTAAAGTGATCCTCCCATACCTGCGATCTAATTGGGCTAATAAGGTCTCGCTTCTTATCTTGTTTTAGTGAACTGATAATTCGCCAACTTTCCGTGCTTTTCTGGCCACCCAAAAAGTTGTTTATTCTGGAGCACTTCTTTTCCCATGTCTGATTTTTCTTTTTGCTTATTAGTCTTCATACCTTGGTCTGTGCCTCTTTGTACTGTTCTTTGGCGCTATTTGTTTTGGTTTTATATTTATGTCTTTTCTCTGTTATTTCTTCATCGATTTCCGAGTCCCACCAATACGGTTTTAACCGTTCGCTTTGCCTTTCTTTTATTTCTAAAACTTCCTCTGCAGCGGCACATATGCATTATTTTATTGAATTATAGAATGACTCTGGATCATTCGTCTGAGATATATTTATTAGTTTTTGATCCAGCCTGGTCTGGTAGAGATTTTTGATGCTGTCATGGTCAAGACTTTCCAAATTGTATTTTACTTGCTCCATCGTTTCCAGTTTCTCTTCGGTGATGGTATTTGTTGTTATGGGTTTCTGATACTGAAGGAGCACCTTCGATCCAACATCATAATGATCACTGCCGCATGTCGCTCCTCTAAATATTCTAACGTCCTGTATAGTCAGCTTTGTTTTCTGCCTTATTATTACATAGTCAATAATTGACTTTAGCCCCCTAGTTTGCTGTGTCCATATATATTTATGTATATCTCATTGTTGGAAGTAGCCGTTCATAATACGAAGTTCATGGTGTCCACAAAGGTTGATTAGTCGATTTCCATTATCATTAATGATATCTTCACCATGTTGGCCTACGATCTGGTTTTTTAACTGTTTTCCAGTTCTACTATTTAGGTCGCCGAGTATAAGTATTTCCCTAGCAGATCCAATCTTTATAATTTCCTCGTTCAGCTGTTCGAAAAATTCACATTTCTCGCCAACCAGTGCATCATCGTTAACTGCATACACTCCTATTATTGTTAGTTTATAACCATGCAAATTGATGTTCACCCTTATAAGGCGCTCGTTGACATCCTCCCACGTAGTTATGTATTTTCTTAGATTCCTTCTAATTAGTATATTGAAACTGCTTGTTTGGCTCTACATTCCTTTGGCACTCCTCTATAGAAGTGGTCATATTTACCTAAGTTTTCAGAACCCTTTCCCTTCTTTTGAGTACTATTATATACATCTTTAAGTCCTTAACCTCCCTTAGAATTTCGTCTAGTTTTCGAAAGAGAGACTCCCTGAACATTCCATGTACCAAGATTCATTGTCCGTTTTCGTAGCTTAATCCTTCGTAATTTTTGTGTCCGATTCCGAGGCTGAGTGTTGGGTTTTTTAACACTTGTTTGTTTTTTCCAAGAAACGAGGAGTTAGCCCGTTGTCTAACCCCCCTAACCAGCAGGACCGGGTGATTTTTGTTCGAGGTTTTCTTCCTCTAGGTTGATTGTCTTCGATAGACTTGGATGTCAACCTCCCCCTTATAAGCTCATTCGCCCTTTTGACCATTGAGATATCTCTTCATCTGCTCGCAAGACCGATGGCTTTCTTCATCTGTAATCCTAGACAGGGGCCCTTACAGGGTGCTATCAGTCGGAGCAAGCTGAACCCTGGTTTTTTAGCGAGGTGTTACTTCTCGATCCCTCCTCCTTCCTCATCTCTTGTAGTATGAGGCCCCAGGCTTGGGACTGGCGAGGCGTAAAATATGCCCTACAATATTGATGGTAATACAATTTATTTATATGCAACGAATTATTCGTTTCTGGGCAATGAAGATTTTTTTGCTCTTGAAGATGATCCCCAAAACATGATTCCATATGAATGAGAAATAAAATATACGTAGATTTTCAATGAATATTTGATCTCTCATAAAGCGAATGACCATGCATACGCCATTCAATCTAGATCGCAGGCATCCAATGTGAGCCTCCCAAGACCGTCCGCTATCTACATAAACCCCCATACAATTGGTATAGACCGATGATGCAAATAAACATACAGGGATGCGCTCCTGCTCCCGCAAATAATAAACTCCATGCGACCGGTCTTCTATATGATTAAGACGAAGTTGTTGGCTTCGCACCAATCAGACATGTGATTGGCGGCCACAGTACCAAGTTGAGACAGTTCACCTCGAGAACCAGCAGACAGAATGACTGACGTATCATCCGCAAATTGACTTATCGCCCCAGGACACTGATTCCCGGACAAGCCATTGACATAAAGCAGGAACAGAAGCGGACCCAATATGGATCCCTGGGGCATCCCCTAGGACACCCTCACAAGTGCAGATCGACGCGGTCCAGCATCTCCCGCAACACACAAACACACTAGCTCTTATCAGACCCACTCCCCTTAGACCACATGTCTCCAACCTGCTCAGGAGTCTGGGATGGTCTAGTATCGAATGCCCTTGAGAGATCAAAAAATAACCTCGACGTTATCAAAGTCAAAGTCAAAATACGCTTTATTGTTAGAACAAAAATCTTAAATCTTAATACAGTATCCAATACTAACGCACGATAAGAAGTACATACAGGAAAACATTATGAGAAGCCACATGATTAAAAATATTTCAGAACACAATATAAAATACACATAATCACAGACTAAAGATTTACACTAGCTACGGTCATAGATTTACACTAGCTACGGTCATTGAGCATAAAATTCAGAAATACTATATTAGCCCCTCTCCGACCACACCTGAGTGAAGCCTCCCCCCCTTAATATCGCGCGGAAAGTGGTTGAACACCTTTGCACCCTCATAAAAAATTGATTTTTGTGTTAGAGTGGATGTAGGGATGGGCAGATGTAAATTGTTTTGCTGACGCGTCATATACCTAGGGTTTTCTGCCATAAATCCATACCGATTTTTAAATAGAATTTACAGTATATAAATACAAGTCATTGTAAGGATTCTCTCCTGAATGAATAGAGGGTGGCAGGATTCCCGAGTTTTTGCCCTGTATATATGTATATCAGAGCCCTTTTTTGTAATATGAAGAGTGACTGGATAAGATAATTGCTAGCATTACCCCAGAAGCAGATGCCGTAGCGAAGACGTGACTCGACAAGGACAAAGTAAACAGACCTACCAGCTGCCGCGCCAAGCTCTTCAGCCGCCACCCTCACAGCAAAGCAGCCACTTGATATTTTGTTAGTAAGATCAACTATGTGGTTCTCAAGCTTGAGTTCATTATCAATGACTACACCAAGGAATCTGCTGCTAGGGAACATGCACAACCGACACACCCCCGAGGTCACTCCTAAAAAGCAACAGCCCGGTCTTACCAGAGTTTAGTGACAGGCGAGTTGAGTCAAACCAAACCTTTATCCTCTGAAGGTCCGCCAACAAGGTTAAGCAAGCGCAGGGACTCACTGTTAGGGCTATGCCAGAGAACTGTGGTGTCATCGGCACATAAAGAGAATTTTCCCTGAATGTCAAGATTTGTGAGGTCATTGACATACAGGAGAAAAAGTATGGGACCCAAAACAGAACACTGCGGCACTCCCCAGGTTACCGACCCATATCCAGAGGACCCAGAGCCCACGAAGACACGCTGACGACGACCCTTAAGGTAGGAACAAAACCAGGACAATGCCACGCCTCTGAAACCATAGCAGTGAAGCTTCCGAAGCAGAATCTCATAACTGACACAGTCAAACGCCTTTGATAAGTCACAAAAACCGCCGCGGAAACCCCACCACCATTAATCTGGGCCTACGAATCATAAAGAAAATTGTACACAGCATCATGAGTATTTTGACTCTCTTGAAAGCCAAACTAAGGATATTATTTGACCTCAGATAAAACATGACACGAAATTTAACCAGTTTCTCAATCAGCTTTGATAGAGTGGACAGAAGAGAAATGGGTCTGAAGTTTGAAGGTTCATCCAGACTGCCACCCTTATGAATTGGGATAACTTTGGCTGATTTTAGACAGTTCGAAAATGTACCCATCGTCCACGAAACATTGATTGCGTCAGCAAGTGTCATCAAAGTTACGCCAGGCAAGTTAAGGAAAATCTTAGCGGAAAGTTTGTCCTCTCCAGAAGAATTTTTGTTTTTCATAGAGTTTAGGACTATCTTCAGTTCAATTAAGTGGGTGGGCAGAAAAAAGAAAGAATTTTGGATAGTTATGTTTGACATGTAACCAAGGGGTTCAGTTGATGGATTGAGATTCTGTTGGAGATTCCGGGCGATATTACAGAAGAAAGTATTTAGTTCATCAACGGGAACCTCAGGGTTTGCAACCGGTTGATAGGTTGATAGTATTAGCATAGCATTCTCTTAGCTTACTTGAACTATTACTCATTCGATTCAGATAATATGACTCCCTAGCACACCTGATTAGTCGACAATATATAGAGTGAAGGTATTGAAGTATTGATGAAAGGCCGGACAATCAGTATACTTTCTGATAATGTGAAGAGAACGTAGATTTTTAGATGATACTTTAAGACCCTCAATAAGCCAAGATTTCCTCGATGCAGCCTTCGATTTAAGCCTGACAATGGGAAATGCAACATCAAACAGGTGCATCAGCCTGGCGTGAAAGTCAGAGACAGGATCAGGCCGGTTAAATACATTGTGCCAATCAACAGAGGCGATCAAACCGCGAAAACGCTCATAACTCCCATCACTTAAAATTCGTCCATAGCGCGGCGCTGCTCTAACATGCTTTCTAAGATCGAAGATCTTACAAACAATAGCGTCATGGTCAGACAATGCTGCAGTTTTAGTAGTGCAGTTTATCATAGCGCTGGGGAGGTTGGAACATATATAGTCAATTGTACTGGACGAGAATTTAGTGATACGAGTCGGTGAGTCAACATGCATTTACAAGTTAAAAGACTCAAACAGATTACACAAACGCAAGGTAGAAGCACAGTTCTTCAATCAATCAATCAATCAATCAATCAATATATTACGACATAAAAACTTTACAAGCAATTTATAAGTCTAGTGAATAAAATCGGTCTAATCTAGAATAATTACCAATAATAAAGGCGTGTACAGTATTGCCATGAGAATTACTAATAGAATGCATACAAAGTCATAAAATAACTAACATAGACACATGAAATAACAATCTAAAACTTAAAACTAAATAAGAACATACAAATTTGTCTCTAAAATTAGCTTTTAGGAAACGTTAAAAAAAGTGGCAGTATCACTAAATTTGGAAATCAAAAAACTCTTGCATTGAATAAAAAATATTATCCAAGAGGATCCTTCTCGTTTTTTACTTGAGCAGCTTCGGGTTGACATCTTTACCCAGGATAGCTTTTACTTTGTTTAAGCATTTTGTGCCCATATACAAGGGGGAATTTTGTCCTACTGTGAGTCTAGAGAAAGGCACTCTAAGCTTTTCAGCATTTCGGGTATTATGCTGGTGAACATCACAATTCCTATCTAAATCCTTCTTAAGAATGTAATCAACCAATTGCAATATGTAGAGACCCGGTAATGTTAGAATACCCTGCTCTCTAAAGACATTTCTGCAGGAAGCATCAGGAGAAATTGCCACCATGCACCTCAGTATTTTCTTTTGTGCTATAAATGCCTTGTCAAAATGCCCCGATGCCCCCCAGAACATCAGGCCATATTGCAGAGCTGCCTGTACCAGTCCATGATAAACAGTCCTGAGCACCCCCATACTGACTGAACCTCTAATCTGTCTTATAAGAAAACACAATGATCCAAGTTTAGTACAGACCGCATCAATGTGGCATTCCCAAGTAAGCTTTTGATCCAAGTATAAGCCGAGAAACTTGGTGGTTGGTCTTTCAGTAACAGATTTTCCATCAAGCCAAATCAACAAACTATGATCCACAGAAACATTCTTTTGATAGAAATGCACAAAAACCGTTTTATCACCATTCAGAACCAGGCCATTATTGCGACAATAGATACCAATATCATTACGTGCTTCGCTGCCATTATTTGAAAGTTGATTTTCATCTGGGTTTCTAAGCAAGAGGTTTGTATCATCCGCATACAAGACAGCCCGACCCAGGCCACCACAGTGTTCTACTATGTCATTTATAAACAAGATGAAGAAAAGAGGTCCCAATATTGACCCCTGCGGTACATCTAAGTCAGCCTGACCCACTAAGGAACACCATTTAGCACAACAACCTGCTCTCTTTTTGCCAGATACGAGGCCACCCAACTATATGGTACATCACGCACACCTATAGCGTACAGTTTCTGCAACAATAAGTCATGGTTCATGGTATCAAAAGCACGGCTCAGATCATAAAAACGACCCACAGCTTTTTCCTTGCCATTAAGTGCATCATAAATAAATTCAACACATTCGGATATTGCAGTGGATGTTAATCTATTTGGCAGGAGTCTATGTTGTCCATCAGTGATGTATTTGTTAGCTTGTACATACTCTAGTAATCTATTAGAGAAACAGAGCTCAAAAATTTTTGATACTTGACTTTGGACAGATATGGGTCTGTAACTAGAGGTGTCTTTCATTGATCCCTTACCCTTGAACACAGGGATGCACTTCGATACCTTAATTAAATCAGGATACTTTCCTGATATGAATGATTCATTAATAAGGTATGCCAGATGATGACAGATCTCGTTTTTTATTGCACCTATAGCTTTCCCATGCAGTTCATCTATGCCTGCTGCAGGCTTCCGCGTTGTTAGGGTCAGTAAGTCTCTTATCTCTGAAGGAATCACAGCCTTCAAAAAGAAACTGGATGGACCACGGTATTTCAATTTAATTTGATCAAATTTAGGGGTTGGACAGGTTTTTGATATACCTAGAAAAAAATTATTAAAGACATCAGATATTAAATGTGGATTTTCTGTAGTACCGCCAATGCCATCATCCAGACTCACAGGACTTTTATTTTTTGAAATAGCTCTATTTTCACTTATAATCCTCCAGGACTCTTGTGACAGGTTAGTTGCATTAGCTAATCTTTTGTCATACTTTTCCTTTTTATGAGTATTAACAGAGTTTTTGTAGAGTTTCAAAAGGGAAACATATTTTTGTGTATATACTGGATTTTTGTGACGTTTTTCTATTGGTTTCATTTCACAGAGTAGGCGATGTAATTCCTTTAACTGTGGTGAATACCATTTTTTATTGCTATTTTTATTTTTTTCTTTTTTCATGGGAAAGTTATTGTTGTAGTGAAATGTCAAGGTGTTATAAAATGCAGCAAATTTGCTTTGAAAGCCCTGTAAGGTATACATTTCCTGCAACTGCTCTTTAGATATATCATTACAGAAACTTTCTATATTTTGCTTCGTTAGTCTTCTACGATATATGGCCTCAGACATGATTTTATTAACAGTTTCAAAACTAAAGCTACATATTTGAATGGTATGGTCTGAATAGAATATTGGAGCAACTTTGACCTTATCACAGATATCCAAATTTGAGATAATATTGTCAATACATGTAGAACTTACATTAGTAATTCTTGTGGGCTCCCAAACATGAGGTTGCATATTGTATTCTAGTAATAAATTTAATATTTCTTTTTTTGCTGGACTATCTGAGAGGATATTGATGTTTAGATCGCCACATATTATAAAACTATCTGTTTCATTGTAAAATTTAAATAAAAACCTACCTAACTCTACCATAAATTGTTTTACACAACTATCTGGAGTACGATAAACAGAAATCACATATAATTTATTTTTTGTAATAGGATTGTCTATAACGCCAACACAAATTTCAAAAAGCTTTTCTATATAGTCTTTAGGAACCATCTCAATACCGTTTCGTGCATAAATACATACAGCGCCACGATTCTGAGTAACACGACAATAGCGCGCACATATATGAAAGTTATTGATATGCACGAAAGGCAACTCGTCACTCAAGCACCAATGTTCCACCCAGAGATAAATAATTATTTTATTTTATCTCTGGTTCCACCACTGACACAATGTCAATGTCATGTTCTTCTAATCTAATCTTATCGTTATAATCTACATTAAAGTCCCCTGATATTACAATATGACAAGAGCAGGGAATTTCATATAGGAGACTCTCTAGACCCAAAAGGAAATCACTAAAGTCTGAAGCTGGCGATCGATAAATGCATACAACATATAAATTCTTGGGCCTGGAGAATATCATACAGAATTCAAACGTTGTTTCTTTTAGGAGATAATCAAATTTATTTAAACGCTCAAATGAACCCCGTTCCAAAAACACATAATTTACCAGGATCATGCAACCCCCATGGGATACTCGTGTTCTACAGAAACTGGATACTACTGTATAATTTAGCAGATAGACAATCTCATTCAACTTCAACCAATGTTCCGTAAGCAATCGCTCAAAAATATTGAAAGTTCAGCTGTTTTATTCCGCACTGATTAAATGTTTAATAACAGGAGAGAATATTCTTCAAAAGTGTTTAGTTTCAGCGACAGTGCATTGTTTATGACATGTGTGTTAAAATGAGTAGACAGGAGCGTCCCACAGGTTATTGGAAAATCGATGCTATGCAAAGAAAAACCAGTTATTTCTGAGTGATTAGATGATGCTGGGTAGCGGGTAGGCACTTCTGTGATCCCGACAAGAAAACATGCCTATTTCAGGGATGCAACCCTGCCCACGCGAACCTTGGTTTCTTTCCCACCCCCAAATACCGGGAAAAACCATGTCCTAACCATAAATCCCCCCCATAACAACCCCCCCCCCCCTGTCTATCAACCTGCAAATCGTGATAGGATTTATGGCCAAACCCCCCTCAGCGAATATGCTTAACACAATACAACCTGGGCCCTCAGACCCCGGCGGATCGCTGGCCCCCAACCAAGGTAGCGGTTTGATCAGACGGCGATCATAGGGTGCTAAGAATTACCGGAAGAGATCAGGCTACCACAAAAAAACGAATATTGCATATAGGCACATATAATACTCGGACTCTGGCAACAGATGAAAAAATCTACGAACTGCAAGAAGAACTGAAAACGATTCACTGGGACGTCATAGGCTTATGTGAAATCCGTAGAAAAGGAAAACAACAAATTACCCTAAGCTCAGGCGACATATTGTATTATAGAGGCGAAGAAGATAACACCATAGGAGGCGTCGGCTTTATAATAAACAAGGAACACGCCAAAAACGTACTTCAGATTGAAAGTATAAGTCCAAGAGTCTGCTATATGGTTCTAAAACTAAACGAAAAATACTTTACTAAGATTATACAAGTGTATGCACCAACTTCCACCCACTCAAACGAAGAAGTGGAGTGTTTCTATGATGACATCCAACAAGCAATGCCCAAGATCTCGACAAACTCTACATTTCTAATCGGCGACTTTAATGCCAAAGTAGGTACCAAAGATGACGACATAGAAACAGCAATTGGAGATTTTGGCGTGGGAGAGAGAAATGAGAGAGGCACAATGCTCCTAGAATTCCTTTTACAGCATAGACTCCTAGCTATGAACACCTTTTTCAAAAAGAGTCCTAATAGAAAATGGACCTGGTGCAGCCCTACCGGAAACACCAAGAATGAAATAGACTTGATAATTACAGATAATAAAGAAATAGTCACTGATGTCACCTTTCTATCGGAAGTGATCATAGAAGGGTAAGAGGAAAGGTTGTTCTTAGACTAAAAAATGAGAGAAGAAAACTAATAACTAAAGAAAGAAGTAACAGTGGACTGAAGTAGATAATGAAGAAGACTACGGAAAAACCATCGACAACCATCTAGGTGTATATGAAAATTAAGAGACAGAAGAACTTACCAATACCATCATGAAGGCAATTAATACTGCAAACAAACAACACTGCGCAATTGGTGTAAAGAATCCTGAAAAACTTAGCACAAACACAAAAGAGAAGATGAAGAAAAGAAGGGAACTGAAGAATAAATATACTGAAAATAATACCGAACTACGCCAACAGAATAAAAATATTTCGAAATCGATCAGACAGGACATCCGAAGATATAACACAGAAAAAACAACGCAAATCATAGAAGATAACAGAAGTATGAAGATACTGAGACGAGAATTGAAGCCAGGACGAAGCAACATGTAAGCTTGAAAATATTGATGGTGAAATTGTGACAAATAAGAAAGAACTAATACAGATTGTTGAAAAGTTCTACAGGACTCTATATCATGAAAACGAGACTGAAGAAAGGCCATCTATTAGGAAAGTGCTAAATGTAGGCTCAGAAGACATGCCCGAAATAACAGCAGAAGAAGTGAGAATGTCCTTGTGGGAGATGAAAAATAATAAAGCTCCAGGAGATGATAACATACTAATAGAGGCTGTCAAAAAAGTAGGTGAGAAATTACTAAAAGCTGTCACTAGACTTTTCAATCTATGCCTAATAAATGCGACAACACCAACAGCTTGGAACAATGCCATAATTATCTTAATATACAAAAAAGGCAATATAACCAACTTACAAAACTACAGGCCCATTAGCCTTTTGTCACAACTCTATAAGCTGTTCACTAAAATAATCACTAAACGTATTGATTCCAAGCTAGAACTATATCAGCCTAGAGAGCAAGCTGGCTTCAGAGCAAAATTCGGTACAAATGATCACCTACAAGTGGTAAAGTCTTTAGTAGAGAAATGCGTCGAGTATAATAAACCTCGCGTTCTTGTCTTTGTGGATTACCACAAAGCCTTCGACACAATCAAGCACTACGAAATGATGAAGGCACTGGCAGATTGTCGGGTGGATCATAGATATACAGCGCTCTCATTAGCCACATATATCAAAATGCAACGGCAAGTGTCAAGTTACGTGAAGAGACAGACACAATCTCTCCAAAATTGTTTACAACACTTTTGGAGTATGCATCTAAAAGAATAGACTGGAACAACATGGGAATAAATATATCAACGGAGAGATGCTAAACCACCTACGTTTCGCAGATGATATATTATTTTAATTACCGACAGAATAGACCACGCTAAGGAAATGCTTGCGAAATTAACAACTACATCTGTCCAGGCTGGATTAAAGATCAACACATCTAAAACCCAATTTATGAGCAACCTGGTAACTGACCAAAACATTGAAGTAGATGGAAAGCTAGTCGAACAAGTAACATCCTACAATTACCTAGGACATGAGATAATAATTGGTCGCGACAACCAAACATGTGAGATTACCCGACGAATTACCTTAGCGTGGGCCGCATATGGAAAACTGCGTTACGTATTTAAATCAGACATTCCAACCTGCCTTAAAAGAAAAGTGTTTGATCAGTGTGTACTCCCTGTCATGACTTATGGCGCAGAAACCCTTACTCTCACCAAAAAATCAACTGAGAGACTTCGAATTGCTGAACGCGCTGTGGAGCGCTCTATGCTAGAGACAGGGTAACGAACAATGTAGTTCGATAAAGAACTAAAGTCACAGATGTAGTGGAAAGAATTACAAATCTCAAATGGAGTTGGGCGGGCCACGTGGCAAGACAGGAAGATGACAGATGGACGAAGAAAATTATTGAATGGCGACCTAGACAGGATGCTTATAGAAACAGAGGACGTCCTCCAACCCGGTGGACCGACGATCTTAAGCGAGTATCAAACAACTGGATAAATGAAGCGCAAGACCGTTCCAGATGGAAATCGTTGAGGGAGGCCTATGTCCTGCAGTGGACAGGAGAGGCTACGTGATGATGATGAGATGATGCTGCTCTGAAAATTTTGAAACCTGATAGTTTAAGTTACAGACATCAATCAGGTAAAGTGTCATACATAACTTGTCGATGGGCCCCGGAGCTGTGAGGACACAAACATAGCACTATTCGCGGTGTCAACAAGTGATGACATTTCCCTGTGCTGAGTGGCTATAAGATGGTTAAGTATATAGAGCCTAGAAGTAATATTTTTTTCGAAATAAGTGTAAGCGAAATCCCAGTGTCATAAATAGATCTAATGTTTTTATTTTATATCTTAATTCCTCTAGTTTAACTGCTCATTTTGACGAAATTTATGATTTAACCATTAAAAAAGTCCCGTGGCCGTTGCCTTGTCTGAGACGTGTTTAACGGAAAACATTCTAGATCGAGAAGTGAGTATTCCTGGATATAGTATTTATAGGGTGGATAGTGACAGCAGAAAGACTGGGGAGTCTTTAATTTACATTAGGGATGAGGTGCAGATATTGGATTATTTTCAGGTTAGTCAACAAAAAAGGTTTTGGATTGTAGGAACTGAAATGATGTATAATAATAAAAAATATTTTGTTGTTTCTCTCTATAGATCACCAAGTTCATCTAAGATTGATTTCGAAAGGTTTTTTTTTGTCTTGGTGTGAAGAAAAGATTATAGATGATAATTTACTAATACTCCTAGTTGGAGATTTTAATATTGATTTTAAAACTCATGAAGCAGATAATCTGAAAAATATTTTAATTGATGTTGGTTTAGAAAATATTCTTTATGAGACAACTCGATCTGGTAGAGATAAGGACTCAACTATAGATCTTGTATTAACAAACCATAATAATACCTTTAAAGCTAGAGTTTGCCTAATACCGAAAATCACAGAGCATCACATAATAGAAGTGATACACACAAGTAATCCAAGAAAACCAAAAATGTTACAAAGCAGAGGCAAGATTAATTTTGCGGGACTTAATGGTTTGTTGCAAAATTGCAATTTTCAGTACCAACATGCTAATATTAATGATAAGTACAATGATTTTATTGGAATAATACTAAACTCTCTGGACATTATTGCTCCCTTGAAACGAGTTAAAATTTATCCTAAATATAAGTTGTGGTGGAATAATATTATTCAAATAGCTACAAGGGCAAGAGATTTCAGCTACAAAAGATATAAAATGAACAAAACTATAGAAAACCTAAATGAATATAAATTAAAAAGAAATACTGCAGTCAATGTAATAAGGACCGAAAAAAGAAAGTATTTCGAACGGACAATTTATGAAAACAGACAAAATCCAAGAGAAATGTGGAAAACGTTGCAAGAATTTGTGCCTAAAAATAAGCTGATACCAAATTTGGAAGAAGTAGAAATAGATGGAATACTTGTAGATAAAGACAATGACCTTCCTAACAGATTAAATTCCTTTTTCATAGAGAGTGTAAATGAGATTTTGGCAGATATAAACAAAACTAATATTGATGAGTACCTACCTCCTACACATAACTTGAGCACCACATTTACGGAATTCCATCTAATAACCTATGATGAATTAAAAAAAATTCTATTTAATATGACTAATAAGGCAAGTCCAGATGAGATTAATATTAACCTGCTTAAGAACACCTTTCAGACCATAAAACATCCACTATTGAACCTGGTAAACTACTCACTAGAGACCGGAGAGATTCCCGACCCACTTAAAGTTTCAACAATAATTCCAATTCCAAAAATAAATAAATCAAAGTTAGCTAACGATCTAAGACCCATAAACATACTGTGTGCTGTGGACAAGATCTTGGAGAAAGTAGTTCATTCCCAACTGATTAAATACATTAATGACAACCACTTAATCAGCGATTTTCAATCAGGATTTAGGGAAAAGTTCAATTGCGAAACTGCTGTCCAGGGTGTGCTGGGGGACTGGAAACAAAATATATATAGAAATTTGGCTACAGGTACTATCTTTTTAGATCTAAGAAGGGCCTTTGAAACTGTAAATCGACAACGTTTAGTTAAGAAATTAAAAATATAGGTTTGGAAGGGAGTGTATTAAAGTGGTTTGTTAATTACTTGAGAGATAGAAAACAGGTACTGAAAATTAATGATGTTTTATCTGATCCCATAGCAAATGAATCTGGTGTCCCACAAGGTAGTGTCTTGGGTCCTTTGCTATTTATTATATATATATAAATGACTTAATTTATTATGTCAAAGTTTGCACTATTTACCTTTTTGCAGATGATGCCCTTTTTTATTTTACATACATCAGACATACTTGTAATCCAAATAATATTAAATCAAATCCTAAAATCGGTATACAACTGGTGTTGTTTAAATGATTTAAGGGTCAATGTTACAAAAACTAAGTACATGATTATAGCAAGACAATCATTTCGTAGATAACTGCCAACAGATTTAAACATAAAAATTGGTGAAAATACTATTGAACAAGTTTCTAAAGTAAAGTATTTAGGGATATGGATAGATTGTGACTTAAACTTTAAACCACATGCACTAGAAGTTATAAAGAAAATTTAATATTAAGCTCATTATCTATCGAGATGTTCATCTTATCTGAGTTCTTGGACTAAAAAAACCATATATAATGTTCGAATACTACCACACTTTAACTATTGTTCCAGCATTTTATTTTTATTGAAGCAAAATGAATTGTATAGGCTTCAAAAATTACAAAATAGAGCAATGCGTGTAATACTGGGAAAACCGAGATTAACACCTATAAACGAAATGTTGCAAACTCTGAACTGGTTACCAGTTAAAGAGCATCTGTTATTTAATACACTCACATTCATTCATAAAATTAGGGTTGGACAAGCACCACAATATCTATTAAGCAAAGTCTCATACAATGTCAACATTCACAATCACAATACACGAAATAGAGCAAACTTCTACATACCAAGAGTTACCCAAGAACGAGCTCAAAATTCATTGTTTTTTGATGGTTTAAACAAATATAATATGCTACCAGTTGAAATTAAGGCTATTGAAAATGTTAATTCCTTTAAAGTAGCTCTTAAGAGGGACTTGCTGACAAACATTGCCTGATTGTAATTCTTTATTAAGGTAAGGAATTTGTGAATTAGGTAGTAAGATTGTTACCACAAATTAAATGATAGTTAGTTTATAAGAATGTATTAGTTTGTGACTAAATAAAGGACTTATATATAGGTCGGCCTTTAGTTAGCGGTGGTCCAATTAAGATGACATTGGTGTGTATCATATCGTTGAGACACCTCACTATTAGTTCCTTTTCTTTATTTAGCTGATGACAGATATGGTCGACAATATTAAAAATGGCTGCGTGCGTAGATTTCCCGGAACCAGCATCTTGTTTTATTGCATAAATGTTACGAGTCGGTTATAGATTGCTGTCTCCAGAACCTTCGACACTGCGCAATAAAGACCGGTCTGCAATTGTCAATGTTGCCTCTGCTCCCCCTTTTAAAAACGGGGATCACCTTGGCTTTTTCCAAAAAAACCGAGAAAAACACAGCAACAACTAAATTATAAGTGCAACTTTTGCTTTATTTTAACAACCTGCTGAGTTCTCTGAATATTTTTGCATTTTTCTCGAAAAATAAGTTTTAAATTATTGAAGAGCTACAGGGGAGCTCAGTTTACATAATCTTTAAAATGGAATGTAATGTATGTTCTTGCAAGGAGAAAGAAATGTTTCCATGTGATCAATGTAAGAAGAATATTGAGGATGCTTCAAGTGAGTGCCACAGCCGTTACGTAAGAGTTTCAGCATTTCTTGTATCTCGGGTATGAATATTCTGAACCAGTGGACAAATCATTTGTAAATTATAATATGTAATTAATGAGATTCAATATGCGAAATGTCAATATCTAATAGTGGAAATGTATTTTTGCTAGCTTGTATAGCTACTATAATAAAGGTTATTTATTATCATCTTTCTTGAAATATATGCGCACGTCAAGGGCGGTTAGTGATGAGCAAATGCAAGACCGAGACCAAGACCGTGTTAGTCTTGGTCTTGGTCTTGCAGTCTAATAAGTGGTCTTGGTCTTGGTCTTGGTCTTGCAGGGTCCAGTCTTGGTCTTGCACCAAGACTCTTGCTAGTCTTGCACTTTTTGGTAGATTTTCACTGGAGGCAATTTTTTTCAAGTAAATACATGTTTAAAGAAAGGGACAGTGTTTGCCAGTATGAAAATTTTGGTTTGTCATTATTAATTACTAGGTAATTTTTTTCAAGTAAAAATTCTCAAAAAAAACATTTTGAGGTTAAGAAATCACTTGTTCGAGTTTGTCCGTGTAATATTGAAACATCCTGTGTATTTACAGTTATAAATTTCGGCTTTAATACAAGAACTATTTTAGTTAAACGTGCATTTTATTTTTTAAAACATAGTTGCCCATAGTTGAGTTGAAATGTAAGTATTAATCTATCTTGATAATCTGATGCAGTTATTATTTTAACTTTGACAATTTTTTTTAGAATATTTTCCTATAATAAAATTTCATAAGTTTGAAGAGAAGTCATTGGATTTTACGTCCCTCTTTAAAAACTGATTCTTAGCAGGCCCGTTAGGTGGACAGTGAAATAAACTAAAATTATTATTGCTCAATGATCTGCACACCAGTTATGCCTTTCTCAACAAATGTCAAATTCGTTAGCAATTTTACTTACTCGCGTGCAGTAAAATTTACTTTTCCTCACTCATTTGCGTGCGGTAAGTATTACTTTACCCCATACTATGTGGATATACGGAGAGTACAATGTTCAAAAAGCAAAAATAATGCAAAAGATGCTAGTTTTTATGGACAGGATGACAGATGTGGTTAGTGGTTAGTTGGGATTTTGTTGACAATATTGATCTCTCAATTGAGAACAAATTTTCTCTGTTTATTCAGAACCTCAAATCTGCATTCCTACAGTCATTCCCTGAAAGGACATACAAAGTAAAAAGGGATGATCCTCATAAAGTTTTAGGTATGGTTTACAGACACATTGCGTCAGATGAGAGAAAGACTACGCTTTTTGCAGGATTTTTATAACAAGCATCAGACTCCAAGAAATAAGGAGGAGCTTAAAAATTTAAAAAAAAACTATAACCAAGCTTTAAAACAGGCAAAAAAAGATGCAAATGATAACCTTATTGCGACCTCGAAGAATCCGGTGAAGAGTATGTGGTCTATCATAAATAGTCAAAGAGGGCTTTCGGGAAACAGCAGACAGGAACCGGACATCCCACCTGAACAATTCAATGAATATTTTAGTACTATTGCTACAAATATAGTTGATGGTATTCCCCAAACAAACCGAGATCCTCTGGGATACCTGAATGGGCCTGTTCCGTCTGTGAGCTTTTCTTTCCAGCAAGTTACTAAACAGCAAATATTAAAAATAATTCAAAACCTAAAAAACAAAAACAGCACTGATATTTTTGGTTTCTCTGTTAAAGTTGTCAAACATATTAAGGGCCTAATAGCTAAGCCACTCACCAACCTCATAGACCAGTGTTTCTCGTCAGGTATTTTCCCAACAGTGCTTAAGAGGGCAATAATCAGTCCAATATTTAAAAAACGGGAGAAAACTGAAGTAGCCAACTACCGCCCTATTTCCCTACTTCCAATTTTTTCTAAGTTGATGGAGAAGTGCATGGTGGATCAAATTTCATTCTTTTTTGAGACTAATGCGCTTTTCTCAAATTGTCAGTTTGGTTTTCGCTCTGGTAGAGGCACAACCATGGCAGTTCTGGACCTCATCTGTGCCATCCTGGATGATTTTGAGGATGGGAACTACAGTATAGCATAATTCTTTGACCTCAGTAAGGCTTTTGACTGTGTCTCACATGAAATCCTACTTAAAAAGCTTGCATACTGCAAATCCTCAGAAGCTAGCATTGCCTTGCTTAGATCATATCTGGAGAAACGACCCCAAATGGTTAGAGTGGGTAGTAGACTGTCTGGAGAAAGAGTTTTGAATCTTGGTGTTCCTCAGGGCTCCATCCTGGGTCCGTTTCTTTTCCTGGTGTATGTGAATGATTTGCCTATGTGTAATTCCATAGCTAAATTTGGCCAATATGCGGATGATACATATACCGGGAGCCGCAGCCGGAGCCAGGTTGTAGCGGAGGAGTTGACAGCCTGGCTTCCGGGCTGTGGTTTGATACAAACAAGTTATCACTCAACATAGATAAGACCCAAAAAATGCTGTTTTCCCTAAGAAACTGCGAGGGCGTGAATGCTGAGGACAGCGTCAAGTTTCTGGGAGTCCATCTGGACCCAAAACTTAGCTGGGATGTTCATGTTGAGTCCGTTTGCAAGAGACTCCGAAGCACTGTGTTTTTGTTGAGAAGCTTGGCAGGATGTGTTTCTCTGGATACCCTTCTGACATCTTATCATGCGCTGTTCCATTCCACCATCTGCTACAGCCTATTGGCTTGGGGTAGGGCTGCCTCTGCAACTAGGGTGTTTGCCTTGCAGAGGAGGGTCATAAGAATCGTTGCTGGGTTGGGTTACAGAGAGGACTGTAGGCGGGCATTTCGCGAGTTCCAGATCTTGACTCTTCCATCTGCTTATATCTATGAGTGCCTCATGTATGTTAGGAGTAATATAGAACTCTTTGAAAGCCACCATGATATCCACGATTACTCCACTCGCCATGGGAGTGACTTAAGGGTTGCCCACTGCCGTCTCTCAAAATCGCAGTCAAGGCCAGAGTTTATTGCGGTGAAATTCTTTAATAAACTACCGGTAATTGCTAGAGAGCGCCCACTTAATTCCTTTAAATGCACGGTTGGGAGAATTCTGCTGAGGAACGCATTTTATTCAGAACAAGAATTCTTTGAGTGTGGTCCAGAGTCGTTTTTAAATGTCTAATTTTAATATGTTAGTGTCAGTTATTCTTAATTCAATTTTAAACTCTATTTTAACATACATATGTCTGTCCTACATCTTTTTAACATTTTGACCGTCCATTATGTTTTGCAATATCTGTCCATTTTGCTGTGATACATTTATAGGCCAGTACAACTAATGTTTAAACAAGTACAAATTAACATAAAGCTGCGACCGCCAAAAAAAGGTAGTACTATTCTTCCTTTTTAACCCACCAAAAGTCCCCATTGGTCCCGTTTACCAAAAGGCCTCAAAATCAGTCCGCCATCGCCATCTCGAAAATCGGTCAATTTTTTATTTATGGCTCCGTAACTACGAAACTATAGAAGATATGAAAAAAATTAAAGAGAGCAAAATTGAAGAGCATAAAAAGATCAACAAAATGAATGCTTGCTAGTTTATTTATCTGTAATAGTTTTTAAGATATATACAAAATAATATGAAGCAAATACTAAAAATGCGACAGAAATATCATAATAATGTATACATTCATATTTATAGTACCTAAAAATAGTTGTAAACAAATTGCATAAATGACAAAAAAAGATATTTGGTTTTTAATGTCAAAAATATAATTAACAATAATCAAACTTCTTCATCTTCATCTAGTTGAACACCAGAATTAGAACATGATACCATTGCAATTTGCACATAGACTTGAACAAAACATATTCATTTTTCTACAGCTACATAGCTTATTACATCCTGCTTTGCATGAACAATAAATCATAGTTAATATAAAATCAGGGGCTATAGGTTGTGATGTTGTCAAAGGGGTCAACAAATTATTTTTTTTAGTCCAGCCCGATTCCAAGGGATTTTTTTATTCCCCATCCATTCTTGTATTTGCAGGTACACTCTGAAATGGTGGCATTTTGATGCTTCCGGTGTGGGCGGTAAAGAGTAAGAGGCTAACTCGAAATTTGTGTTGCTTGTCGGGCTGTGATCGATTTATATTTATAGTATCTCAGTTCATTGAGATTTTTTGCCAATGAGTGTTTTCCATACAAGGTCATGAGGAACTCATCACCTGATTGTATAATGTTGTTTTCATTTGATATTGGATTCAGGAATACGGAGACAACCTTCTGCATCTTTGCGTCTTTCTCTAAAAGTTTAAATGTGGAAATCTTTTCTTTTTTGAAAAACAAGAAGTGGTGTCACAGCCAGACATGGCATGAGCAAATAAAATATACTCTTTTGGTATGCCTAAGTTCTTCTGCATTTCTAAAATATCTGTGAATTTATCTAGCTTGCCAGATCTGCCTGGCCGTAACATAAATATTTTTTGATGATCTACCCTGTAAATTAAAATCACAGCAAGGTCCGTGTCATCGCCATCTAGAACCACTGGTGAGCCAGAACCACCTAAATTAATTGCCGTCTCAACTAAAACGGTATCAGCATCTCCTTCGGCTTGTATTACTCGAGTTCCTGCACCCTCAAGCCCTTTTGTAAGTATTGTGATGAATAATGTCTTGTTTTTCACGCTGGATAAAATTGTTGCTTGACTTACTGAAGTTGCAGTATTTTCCGTAAATGTGATATCAATACAAGAAAATTTCCTTGTGCGGCGAATCTGTTCCTGATACTGTGTGGAGTTTTCAATATCATTAATCCATCAAACACTATTGTTGAATTAGAACCATAATGATAAGTAACAAAGTTTCTTCAGACTTGAATGTACAAAGAATTCGGTTAAAAAGCTGTGTTGGATTAACTTGCGCTTCCTGGTCATATACCTTTAAAGTTTTGAACATATAAGATAAAGGTTTAACTTTATCGTTTCTTTTTAAACGGAGATCTTGAAAGTCTTTTTACCAATACATTTCAGTAAAAGATTTTTCCCTATTTCTTTTGCAGAGTCACAGTTAATCACATTTGAAGCCATTGTACCCGATGAAATAGACATTAATGAACTAATTTGATTATCAAACGGGTTATTAACTTCTAGCCAATTAAGTAGTTTCTGAAGATCATTAAAATCTCGGTTTCCCCTTGGATCACGTAGCTCCTTATGCTACTCTGAATAACCTGGTTTCGACTTTGCAAACACTTCTATAATGAGTCACATGCTTTGGTAGATTCTGGCAAGGACAATATCCATTTCCCCAATACAGCTTCACTTAAGCCCCTTCCACGTGTTAACCTGCCTTCTGACTTCATGGACCTTATGAGGACCTGTTCATCTTATAGTATTGTCAACTAACTGTAACAATCATTTGGATATGCTCGTTCCAATGTCAGTAATTATAAATTTTCTGTAGCAATTCGCGGTTAAATATCCAAAAACAATTCATTTATTTTCTTGCATTCACAAACTTCAATATAATCTAGCACACCATTGGAATTATTTTAATGTAATTGATTTGTCTATGCCACTGGACTGCAGGCATACAGTTTTTGTAATCCCAAATATGATTGCCGGAATCTTCAATATAATAAGAAAAGTTGGCGATGTAGATAGGCAACTAACAATGCATCTATTAATTTTACAGCCTTTCTTTAGTTTGTGACATGACTAGGTGCTTTGTTTTGACAGTTACATAATAGTGGTGTCGATTTTCGTTACTTTTGACTACTCGTTACTCTTCGTTACTTTGGTATAAAGTAATCATTTCAAATATTCGTTACTTCGTTACTTTGATTACTTCGATTAGTAGGTATATTTTGGGTATTGTATGATTCGTTACTTTCCCCCTTAATATTTATCTATGGTTACTATCGTTTATCATAATGTTTACTGCAATACCTTCATCTTTATCAATCATTATAATTTTTATTTGGCTAATAAGAAAATTCTAAGTGCTCTTGTGAAATTCTGTTTAATTACGGCACTTGCTTCATATATTTGGCTATTTGGGTCATCAACAACTTTTTTCATAATTATGAAATAACAGAGATACGTGGTACGAGGAAACAAAACATGTATGTAACGCAAACTGCAAAAATGTTCATTATTACATAGTAAATAATAATCTGTGTATTTACTTATGAACAATTCTCATAATAACCCTAAAGTACTAGAAAACTAAACAAATACAACATATCTAGAATATAAAAAATATATAAAAAAATACAGGTACTCAGAGGTCATAATTACAATGTAAAAATAATATATTTTGTACATTCTTTCCCTTCAGACTACTTCTCCTCTCTGCAATAATTAAGTAGTCCATTTTAATATAAGGTCTATAATGTCACCTTAGCTCATATATTCCATAAGGTCGCTGATCGATATACCTTTCATAACCAAAATTCATTAGAACAATGGAACCGCACTGCAAATATTTCAAAGTAACGAGACGAAATACGACAACCCGACCATAGCGGTGAGTCTCGTAGGTGCGGACTACCGTGTAATGTAATATGTAATCACTCTATTCAAAGTAACGAAGTAACGATAGAGTTCTCGGTTCGGTATTCGGTACTTCGGGTATTGGATAGTAACGAATATAAAGTAACGAGTAGTTACTTTTTTGACACCACTATTACATAATTCAGAATGTTTTGTGAATGAGGTTTGATTGAGTTCTTCGCGGAATTTTCTAATTAGCAAGTGAATTCGTGATTACTTAGTTGGTGGTATTTGAATTGACCTCGTATCGACTCGGGTTTCGTAGGTTGGTCTCGTGTCATTCTGCGGAAGTTAGTTTTTATGAGTTTTGGTGAATAAAACCGATTGTTGCTGAAGCAGAAGTCCCTTTTCGTATAGACCTTCAGGCCTTAAGGGTGTTGTAAAGGCGGTGACAACGGCGTCAAGAATGTGTTAATTTCCCTGGAAATTGATAGCAGCTAGGCTGGATATAATGATTTTTGACTCCAATGGCATTTTAGTATGGATTAGCCGACACTGAATGAGCCGAACATCAGGTAATTAATTGAGTGATGGCGAGTTTTTTTTTAGCAGCACGAGGACGCCATTTTGAGACGTCTTATGTTCGTTTTTTTATTTCAGGCTCTTAAATCTACCTTGAAGTTTAATCTTAATTCTACCTTGAAATTTAATCTTAACTCTACCTACGTAACTTTACTCAAATTGTAACTTCAACTCTGATGGGATCCTAAATTTGAACTGGTTCGAGTACTAAATTTCAATTCATATGGGCAAATGAGGAGACTATAGGAGAGGATCAGGAGATTCACGGACGCGTTCCATTCCAATCGTAGCCTGGTGGGTAGCAATGTAATTGTTGGTTGGAAAGTGGAAATTACATGGTCGGGATGACTCCGTGGTTATGAAACCACTTTGCTGAAGAAGCGTTTTGGAGCCCTGAGCATTCTCGTCTGGGATAAGATAAGTGATCCTTTTTACCTTTTAGAAATGTTTGCACAATTCCTCATCATTTCATCGTTTTAAAACTGAAAAACCAACATTTCAAAATTTAATTTTAAGTATCTTTACCATATCTATCTTACCTTTATCTTACCTTTGAATTATCTTGTATATTTACCTTATTGTACAGTTATCTTACCGTAATCTCAACACGAGATTATATATCTTTAACTTTAGACTTCGTATCTTGAATTTTGATCTTATCAATCAAATTTTGTACATTTATCTCATTGTAAATTAATCTTCTGTATCTCAAAACGAGATTATCTATTTTTAACTTTAAGTCTCTTACTTGGATTTTGATCTGATCAATCAAAATAATTATCTTTAGTGAGTACCTACTATGTATTATAGAGATTGAATACTCATGTACATACTCAATATTAATCTCGGAAATTTCCATTTGTAAATTTTTGTAAACTATTGTTTCTTACTTATCTTTACTCTAGTTACTACAGAACAAGTAGTAATATTGTTCGGCTATATTTAAATTTTTCAAGGGTAAGCCCTAAATTTAATATAAATTAAATTTCTCTTAAATTATCTCCCAATTAGACATATTTTCTAAATAAAATATGTGATTGAAGTTTTTCTTAAGTACTGCTTATTTTATCTTACCTAGGTATACAAATTGTGAATTGGTAAAACATTTTGATTATAATTACTCGAGATTACTATGGGATTATGTATTGAAATATTTTGACTTATTAATGAGCTGATCGTAACTTATGGGCTATTCGCTTATCAGAATCATTAATTTTAATTAGGGTCGTGAAGAAAATTTTATATACAACGATCTCATTATATTGTAATCTAGAATCAATATTGTTGAGTATTGCTTATTCTATCTTACCTATGCCAAGCGTAATTGGTGGTTGGAATTGAGATGTAATTTTGAAAAGATACTCAGTAGAGTCAAAGATTATTATTAAAATTTTTGAGGGAAAGCATATCTTTTATTTCTTGCGTTTACTTTCCTTACATTAGTGTCTTATTATGGATAATGTAATCTGACAATTTATCTTATCTTTTCTTATCTTTCGGTCTACTCTAGATCTGGCGCCCACATTTAATTGAATTTTCAGAATTCGAACTCACACCCCTAGTGCCACCGCAATAAGACATCTGAGCAGCGACAGGGTAACTCAAGGAACGTTTAACTCTTACTTTCACTTATACAAATAATTTCAATTAAAATCGAAATAAAAGGTGAAAAGGGTTAATGTTATATAACATAAAATCATACACTGGAAAGTTTGAACTTAACCTTGAATCGCAATTATAAGTTGTTGTTAATTAAAGTATAAACTGTTATGATTAACCTTGTTGACAATTCAAAACAATACTCGAATTAGAGGTCAAAGTTTGGTATAAAAAGCTGTGCAGCAGCCCATACCGGCAGACTTTGATCTCCAGTGCGAATTACCGAAAGGGAAAAGCCCCTCTGGTAGATCAAAACTCTCACTTTTAAAAAAGACCTATCAGTGCGAATTACCGAAAGGGAAAAGCCCCTCTGATCAGGCACGGTTAAAAAAGACCTATCAGTGCGAATTACCGAAAGAGAAAAGCCCCTCTGATCAAGCACGCCTTAAAAGTGAATCAGTGAAAATTAATAACGCCATAAGGCAAAGTGCTATTTAAATTAACTACACATAAAAAGTAAACTACGTAACTAAATGTTCAGCCAGACCAAATAATCTATCCGCCCGTCAATCTAATTGTAACAGCCCTTCAGGCTAGCCCGCCCCCTCTCGCTCTGCTGATAATGTGACAAGTGGTGGAGGAAGCCGTTTTCATCCCCGTACATAGGACACAGGACCATGGACTCGTCGAGGAGAAACGCTTTTTCCAGATAGACCCCTGATCCAGCTAAAAATAATATTTTTCATCAATCTAAGCCGTCTAAATTTTGTATAGCCGTGGTGACCCACAAGATTGTTTTCTGTACCAGTCTTCTTTAAGATTTTTGTGGAAATCATAACAATTCGCCTTGTTGACCATTTGGTGTAAGCACCAGTATTATATAGCCATCTTCTTTTAAATAAATCTTACAACTAAGGTCAAGCATAATACGGAATCTGCACATTTAGTCATCACATATTCTCAATACAGAAGACAAAACATACTTCTTAGACAGTTTGGACCATAAGAAGAGTAAGAAAAATCAGTACATGCATAGAATGGACCAATGGACCAGCACATCACCAAGCAATAATCAGAAAGAAGATAGAGAAGTCAATAATGAAAATGAAGTAAGGAAATTTCAGTTAATTATGCGAGAGGCAAAAGACGCAATGGCAATATATAAGAAAGAGAATAACCAACAAAAAATTAAGAGTAGTGCCGTTATGGACAAAAAAAAGGGGCTTACAGTTAGAAAAACAACTACGAGTAATTTTTGCCTAAAAGTTGCGTAAAATTAAAATTTTAAACACGCGTAACAATCACAAATACTTTAGATAATAAAGAAAATAACAATTAGTCGGAGGAACAAGCAAATAGAAAAAGAACTAGATGAAGAAGTTTTTAAGAATTAGTAAATAAAGGAGAAACTAAGAAATGAGTATATACAGGACGTATAAAGAATGCTGAACCCAACTGTCTCAGATAAATACCTCATAGGGAAAATCCCAAGTCAGACACTTGGAAAGCAAAATATACGAGGAACTAAGAGATGAAATTCGAATTTCATTAAAAGTATATATAAATAGACAATAATAAGGAAATACTAAACCAGTGTATTAAAGATGGATATCGCCAAACATAGGGAAAGTCATACAATACTATTATCTAAGGTACTACTGTAACAGAAACTAAGTAAATAAAAATATATATATATAAAAATTAAGCAAAAAGTAACCAAAAACTAAGTAAATGCAATGAAATTCGAAACTAAGTAAGACGCAACCAAAAACTAAGCAAATACAAGGAAACCAAAAACTAAGGAGAAAACAGAAACTAAGTAACTAAGAAGAGGATTCAGAGGACACAGCGGATGATAGTACAGAAGATACGGATATAAAATTAGTTATATAAGAGGCAGAAAAAGAAAAACGTAAGAAAGATAAGGGGCAACAAAACAGTAATAAAATTGAGAAAAATGAAAGTATACATAAAAAAGAGGGCGAGGACCTCGAAAGAAGAGTAGTGAAGGTATGGACGAGAAGAAGACGAGGACTTCGAAGGAAGACTGTTAGCGATTTTAGGGAGAAAATAATGACAATGCACAAAGTATCTACAAACCCAGGTGTCAATGATAAATACCTTACATATTAGGAAAAATCATAATAAGACACTTAGGAGAGAGAAAAAACTAGCATAGAGGATATAGAAAAATATAAGATACATTTAAAATGGAAACAATATGTACTTAAAGTAGAAAATAGAGTACATAGATATCAGAATGGAAAATAGAGTACATAGATCTTGTATATACTTATAGTAAAAAATAAAGCACATAGAAAAATATTAGAGGCACTTAGAGAAGCAAACAGAGATATATTAGAAAGATGGAACTATAGAATGTGGAACGCGAGTGTTATTGACAACTATCTAAGACACTAGAGAAAGTCATAATAATAACATAAAGGCGTCCAAATAGATGATATAGAAAGTTAATATAGAGAAAAATGAGACTAGAAAAGTTTATTTAATATATGTGAATAATAAATGGAGAAATGAAACTTTAGTAAAGTTGTAATGAGAACGCACTTGTTTTCGATTAATACCATACAGGGAAAGTCATAGAAAAACATATGAGCGTTTCGAGTGAGGAGAAACTAGGAGAAATAAGTTAAAAGAAGTTTAAAGGGAAACTAGGTAGAAGACGAGCTAATGAAAAAACATATAGGCATAGGCTATATGTAAAACGGACTTAGGTAGTGATGAATATCTTATCGAGAAAATCACAACACTTAAGGGCCACGGAGCATTGAATGTTTAGAATATGAACATAAAAAACCAGCTGATAGATTATGAAATATACTAGTAAAAATAGGATATAAATAGTGGAAAATAATGCATACATAAACGCCTAATATATGCAGGATATGAGATATAACCATATGGCAAACAGTAATATATATGGAGATAATAAAATAATAAATGCATCACAGACATATAATATACATACCAAGACTCTACATAAGCGCAACAGGATCCGGAGCCTCGAACGCCATGTATTAAAGCATAAAGGCAGCGTCACGATGTCCAAGGAAAAAAAGGGGACCCAGAAAGAAAAAATGTAAAATAATGCAGTGAAAGAAATAAAGGCATGGAAAGCCCTCCACATAAAATGTGTATATATAAAAAAAATAGGACACAAATAGGGAACAATTGAAACGTGTGTAGTTGAACATAAGACTATGTATTTAGCAGTAGCTGAAAAAACATTACTAATGATAGTAACAATCAAGTAACAAGGCAAATCACAGCGACATTTATGCAGTCCATATGGAAATAAATACTACTACCTACCCAGGCTATTAGGCGATAGCCTATACCACAAAACCATTTCACGAGGACTCAGTGAAGGACCTGACAGCTTACTGCGCAATGAGACGTCATCGCCGGTCACTAATGGTCAGCACTGAGATTGGGGTTGATAAATCCATCATAAACGCATCCTTAAGAGGGCATGGAAATAGTCTGTATGGAAGCGGCCACTCCCATACAGGGCAACAAAACGTCAGCTACAGGTGCACTAAGAACAACATCACGTAAAGAATTGTTACAGAAATCAAGCAATCGGAAAAGTCATCAAATAATTACCGCACAGTATCATGGTTATATGGAACACTATACTATCATTTGCACTAATATACATAATATTTCACAAACTCGCGCCAACACTGCCAATATTTAGTAAACGTGTACAGGGTGGCTCGAATTCGTGTCTATGTATGGGGAACTCGAAAACCGTAAGAGATACAGTGTCGGTCAAATTAAGGCAAAATTGCGCATTTAGGTGCCTAACAATATGCCGTTTATAAAGTTTTAAAATTCCGAGTATTTCCGGAGATATCCGGGAAAAAAACGAAATTTTGAAAAATCGTTTTATTTTTTTCCTGGGCTTATTTAAAAACGGATTTCAAATTTAATTGCACTTTTGCATTGCCACTTTTTCCGCTCTATCCAATGATGGTATCCAGTTTGAAATCCGACGTTTCGTCTTCAAGGGATCATCATCAACTTTCTTTTTTTAAATACTAACTTAAATTTTTTTTATCGTTTTTCAGATGGTATTGGCGTTATTAATATGAGTATGTGTTTATTTTTTTAATTTTTTTTAAATTTTCATTACTATTTTTTTAAATTATATATTTTGCTTTGGCGTAATTTTAAATAATTTAAGGTAGGTACTTTTGAAATTTTTATATTGTATAAAAATATTTTATTTTTGTCTTTGTGTTAAGTGGAAAATTTGAGCCCGTATTAAAAATAAAAAATAGTAAAATTATTTTTACGAGAATATGGCCATGAATTTATTACTCAAACAAGTTGCTTAGTGCAAAGATAAAATATTTTCAACTTTTAACCAATTAAAAAGTTTATTTAATAGAGAACATTAACAATAATTTATTATCATACTACGCGATACTATAGGTACTTTGATGGAAAAACACACCTATTGGAATTTTGCTTATAAATTAAAATTCACCCATAGTACCCATAGTATCACGTAGTATGATTATAAATTGTTTATGTTCTCTAGTAAATATTTTTTTTTATTGGTTAAGAGTTGAAAGTATTTTATCTTTGCACTAAGCAACTTGTTTGAGTAATAGTTCATGGCCATATTCTCGTAAAAAATAATTTTACTATTTTTTAATACGGGCTCCAATTTTCCACCTAAAACAAAAAACAAATACAATATTTTTATACAATATAAAAATGTCAAAAGTTCCTACCTTAAATTATTTAAAATTACGCCAAAGCAAAATATATAGAATAAAAATAATAAAAAAAATAATAATAAAAATAAAAAATAATAAAAAAAATAAAAACACATACTCATATTTATTACGACAATACCATCTGAAAACCGATAAAAAAAATTGAAGTTCGTATTTAAAAAAAGAAAGTTGATGATGATCCCTTAAAGACGAAACGTCGGATTTCAAACTGGATATCATCATTGGATAGAGCGGAAAAAGTGGCAATGCAAAAGTGCAATTAAATTTGAAATCCGTATTTAAATAAGCCCAGGAAAAAAATAAAACGATTTTTCAAAATTTCGGTTTTTTCCGGATATCTCCGTAAATACTCGGAATTTTAAAACTTTCTAAACGGCATATTGTTAGGCACCTAAATGCGCAATTTTGCCTTAATTTGACCGACACTGTATCTCTTACGGTTTTCGAGTTCCCCATACATAGACACGAATTCGAGCCACCCTGTACATGCATTTCATTTTTCGCCGACTATGCACAGTAGTATAAATACGTATCGTATCATATTATAATATTTAGAAATAATAGCTTAGCTGTAATTAAATTATCATAATAGATAGGCTAAAAAACGAATAAATATAAGACTGCCAGATAAATAATCAAAATAATTATTTTAATCCTTTATACGAGGGATTTACAAGAAGTAATAAATAAGAATCTGAAATATGATGAAATATTGTTATAAATAATCCAAATCTAATAATAAATATAAAAATGGAAACGTCTTAAAATGTTTATTATAACTAAATAGTAGGCCGCCTAAATCTGACCAAAACGGTCATATATTGTTATTGTATTTGGCAACTAAAAAATTGATTGATTGATATTAAATTAGTTATTAGTTAATTATTAAAACAAACCTTTCTTTTGTTCCATGTCAGCAAAAAGCACTGGGTCAAGCAACATACAGAGTCGACAACACTTCAAAACTAAGACCGAGTGGACAAAACTGAGCCACGACACGAAGTGAACAACAAGTAAAACGAATGGAGAAACTATTGCATCCAGCCAGAACGTCTTGGACCGAGTAGAGATCAGTACGGTCGGATTGTGATAGTGTTAATTTAAGGTTGAGTGCAAAATGTA
>MU186411.1:31250-71347 GCA_016904865.1 Pissodes strobi
TCAAAGTTTGGTATAAAAAGCTGTGCAGCAGCCCATACCGGCAGACTTTGATCTCCAGTGCGAATTACCGAAAGGGCAAAGCCCCTCTGGTAGATCAAAGCTCTCACTTTTAAAAAAGACCTATCAGTGCGAATTACCGAAAGGGAAAAGCCCCTCTGATCAGGCACGCCTTAAAAGTGAATCAGTGAAAATTAATAACGCCATAAGGCAAAGTGCTATTTAAATTAACTACATATAAAAAGTAAACTACGTAACTAAATATTCAGCCAGACCAAATAATCTATCCGCCCGTCAATCTAATTGTAACAGCCCTTCAGGCTAGCTCTCCCTCTCTTTCGCTGCTGTTCGTGGTTAATATTTTCGCGAGGAATATCCCAGGGGACTTACGAGATATGCATTCCCGAATATTTTGGTAATACTCACAACCTTCTATACTCAACCTGAAGTTAATAAACCAAGCCTTTTTTACACCGAGTGTTTCTATCCATCTCTCCCAACTACCTATATCTGAGCTCCGTCTTCTGAAAGAGCACAGCGCAACTACTGCAACGAAGTCAGGTCCATAGGCAACAAGCGGTAGGAGCGTATTTGTGACAGTATTTATAATAAAGTAGTTTAATACATCTTCGGATGATTTCGACTTAAAAATACATTAAAAATTTGGCTTAAAAAAATTTAATTGTTTTAAGGGCATATTTTTGCAAATCCCCTTTATTTTGGAAGTTATAAAACACCTTATTTTTGTGTGTTTTTCTTATGCTTATTAATTTCGATCTCTTGATATTTTTTGATATCTATAGTAGTTTTTAATTTATAAAAAAGTACCATTTTTCAAGATGGCGGACTGATTTTGAGGCCTTTTGGTCAACGGGATCAATGGGGACTTTTAGTATGTTAAAAAGGACGACTAGTACTACCTTTTTTTGGCGGTCGCAGCTTTATGTTAATTTGTTCTTGGTTGGCCTATACCAAAGGCCTAGATATACTGGCCTATACGGGCCAAAATCACATCCAAAAATCGGTCACTATATACCGGTCTACATGCAACAACGCTTGAAGAAATTTAGTGGCATTTGTGTAATTTATTTAAAATCCAAATTAGATTTTTCTAATTATAAGTATAATATTCTTTAAAAATGGGTCTGCTCTTTTTACCCGAATACATTTATATACAACGCGGCGCTGCGTGGCAAATAGTGAATACGGTCTAACTTTCCCCGCATTTATCTCACAAACAAAATTATTTTAAGTTTTTTCTCCGTATTTCGACTCAACAATTTCGTTCCCAGAATTAGGGGCATTATGTAAACGAATAAAAATTTTGAAAAAAAAAACGCAAGATCGCAAGACTCTTGCATGCTCGGTCTTGGTCTTGGTCTTGCAGAGCTAGAGCTGGTCTTGGGATTGGTCTTGCTTTTTTTGCAAGACCAAGACCAGTCTCTCTCATCACTAACTGGACGGTAGGAAAATGAAAAACTCGTCTAGGTCTTTGAGCAGTTCAAAGGCGGGACAAATAAAAGTCATTCATAAAATATTTTCTTAGAAACTTACAGTTAACTGTTAGCTTCGCACTGGTTTCAGCATTGCCGCACTCGTTGCTGAGCTTGCAAGTATATTCGCCAGTCAGTTCACTACTAACTTCTTTTATTACTAGCTTAACACCGTCATCAGACTCCATTCGGGTAAATTCAGCTCTGCTTTCTTTAATTTCAACTTCATCCAAATACCTACGAAAAAAATATCCTTTAGATTTAAATTATAAATAGACCGAGATGATTTGCAAGCTTTCTAATGCCTAGAAATAATATCAACTCTAATTTTTAATACCATTTGACTGCAGGTTTGGGAAAGGCCTCCAATTTAACGTCCAGAGTGACGTTCTTATCGTGCTCTGTCACCGTCATGTCGTGTAGTCCCTGAATAATTTTCGGCGCCTTTTTGACGTCCACTCTGACTTCATCGTCCCCACTGCCGTGAATGTTTAAGGCTTTAAACTTGTATTTGGACGCGTCTGTTGTCACGGCTCCAGTGATACGTAGGATGTAAGTATCTCCGTCTTCTTTTACTACGAAGTGATCGCTGGACTTGATCTCCTCTTCGTCCTTATACCTACATAACAAATTATTATTTTAATAATTTTGCCCTTAACTTAAGTAACTACATACTTCGTCGACTAGAAAGTAAAAAAAACAGTGTTTCTTTCATACCATTTGACTTGTGCTTTTGGTTCGGCTTCAATTTTCACTTTAAGTTCGAGATTTTCGCCTTGGGAAACCACTTTGTCAGCGCCTAGTTTTTGAACGATCCTTGGCTTGCTGTAGACGTCTAGCTTCCAAAATTGGGACACTTGCGCCAGTTCGTTGCTGGCGATAACGGAATAAGATCCTAGAATGAATTAAATGGTTATTGTGGTAAAACGAATCCGCTATTAGAGTCGAACTAACCGGTGTCTGTTAGAGATGTTTTCTCCATCACTAAACTATATTTTTCGCCTTCCTTTACAATCTTTACTTTCTCACTCTGCTTCACCTCCTTCCCGTCCTTGTAGAATTGCACTTTTGGCTCCGGTATGCCCTCGATCTCGACCGTCATTTTCAGCAGTTGCTCAGCATGAATGGAAATGTCCTCCATTTTGTTTTTTATTTTGGGTGGAGCTACAAGGAATATGTATTTAGTGCAACTATAAATCTGGATGCGTTTTGACACCGAGTGTTATCTTTTCTGAAGAAGGCATAGTGCGTGTTTTAAAAAGTTATGGTTAACCTTATCATCGATTATCGTATTATAACAAAAACGTAACTCCATGTTTGTGTTGTGTAATCGTTCCAAATTTGTCTATTTGATTGTTTTAAAAAAATATTGACATTAATTCAGCATCTAATCCAAATCATTCACCAGAACCGCCAAAGGAAAATATTAGTGCTTTTCACTCAGTGAATTTGCCAAAAAATAATAATATTTCTGTATAATTCTCCAGATAATAAAAACAGTAATTTAGAAATATGCATAGAAGTTGAATAAATATAAACATTTTATCTGGTTTTATGTGATTTCAGTGTTGCGTTGAAAATAAGTAAATAAGAACGATTTTTCAGTTAAATTTATCACACGAAGATGTGAAATAATTAAAGTACAAAGAAAAAAAATTAACGGGGCCCTTCTTCTTCTCAATGTGCCCTATCCTCAGTGGACGTCGGCGATCAATCTGGCCCATCTGATTTTATTCACAGTAGATCGAAATAATTCTACTGATGTCAGACCTGTCCATTGTCGCAAGTTTCTTAGCCATGATTATTCCACGTTGTCTAATCTCCATTAGCCATTTATTGCCGCCCTGTATAATTATTCTTCAAAGAAAATAAACTTAAGCATGACGTATTAAGTTTGCTGAGACCGCATCCTAGCTGTACGTCGACCTAGAAAAATGCACCGCAGCAATTACACAACAAGCAGGTCACCGGGTTAACAATTAAATAATAACATATTATCATCATTTTCATATACATGTACAGGGTGTCCCAAATTCGAGCCTCATCATTGGGATCTCGAGAACTAGAAGAAATACGAGGTCGGTTAAATGGAGGCAAAGTTGCGCGATTTGATACTGATTAAAATGCCACCTTACAAGTTTAAAAATTCCGAACACTTGCGAAGATTTTTGGAAAAAACCCGAATATTCGGGATTTCATTTTTATTTTTGTATGACTTTATTTGAATAGATATAACAAAATAAATTTCACATCCTCATTGCTACTTTTTCTATTCTACAAGATGATGTTATCAGATTTTCAAACCGACGTTTCGTCTTTTAGCTGCCATCATCAACTTTGTTTTTTTAAATACGGCCCTGGATTTTTTATTACGGGTTTTAAAAGCTGCTAAGGTTCCAAAACCAATGATGTATCGTACTTATTCGAAAAATTAATATTAGTGACATTTTCCATAAGAACTCATGTGTTAGAGAGAGACAGAGAACACATTTTTGGTAAGATCTTACCAGGAAATCATTAAAATGATTTTTTCGAAAAAGTGCGATACAGCAATGAGAATGTGAAATTTATTATTTGTTCCAAATCTAATCCCACACAACTATTTACTTGGGTATATTGCTAAAAATACAGCCTGGTTTGAGGGTTAACACTTTAATAATTATATTATTTATTAATCACTTCTTATGTTAGTTTTTAAGCTTCCTTTATGCAAGACGTTAATGCGTAAAAAAAGTTTATTATTTTTAATCCTATTAAAAATCTATTTTCTGTCTCTCTCTAACCCATGAGTTCTTATGGAAAATGAATGAATTTTTCGAATAAGTGCGTTACATCATTAGTTTTGGGACCTTAGAAGCTCTTAAAATCCGTAATAAAAAATTCAGGGCCGTATTTAAAAAAAACAAAGTTGATGATGGCAGCTCAAAGACGAAACGTCGGCTTGAAAATCTGATAATACTACCTTGAAGAACAGAAAAAGTAGCAATGAAAATGTGAAATTTATTTTGTTATATCTATTCAAATAGAGTCATAAAAAAATAAAAATGAAATCGCGAATATTCGGTTTTTTCCAAAAATCTTCGGATGTATTCGGAATTTTTAAACTTGTAAGGTGGCATTTTGATCAGCATCAAACTGCGCAACTTTGCCTCCATTTAACCGACCTCGTATCTCTTCTAGTTTCCGAGAACCCAATGATGAGGCTCGAATTTGCGACACCCTGTACATATGTTTTATAGTATTTAGATTAGCTGTCAGTATCAGAACTCCAAGACACACTAGAACAGATCGTGAGAAATATACGAAGGAGATACTTCTCCGAAGAAATTAAGGCGCTGCAAAAACAAAACGGTATCAAGAAAACAAGCAAAATCTTGAGTCACAACGCGTTCCTGGATAACAAAGGCACACTACGAGTTGGAGGACGACTCGAGAAGTCACAATTGCCATACGAAACAAAACACCCCATGATACTGCCATACAAATGTCACTTGACCAAGCTAGTCATAACCGACGCACACGACAGAACTCTCCACGGAGGAAACCAAACAACATTGGCACAGACACGAAAACAATTCTGGATCGTCAATGCAAAGCGAGCTGTCAAATCATCAATGGAAAAATGTGTCTCATGTATCCGCTACAAAGCAGAAACTACAGAACAATTAATGGGAAACCTTCCCTCTGCCAGAATAACCCCCTCTCGCCCATTTGTACATTCCGGTGTGGATTATGCCGGTCTAGTTCAAATTAAGACCACTAAAGGGAGAGGTTATAAAGCATACAAAGGATACATAGCAATATTTGAATGTCTTGCCACCAAAGCAATTCACATAGAAGTGGTCAGCAACATGTCAGCAGATACATTTTTGGCAGCCTTTCGACGATTCATTGCAAGACGAGGACAATGTGCACATATCTACAGTGACAATGGCACAAATTTCGTGGGGACTAGTAAGATTCTTCACGAGGAAGTACAAGATATGATCAAGACCTCCAGCATAGAAGACAAATTAGTAAACATAGGAACACAGTGGCATTTCAGACCCCCCGCATCGCCTCACTTTGGAGGCCTATGGGAAGCTGGAGTCAAATCTATGAAGTATCATATGAAGAGGGTGATCGGCGAGACCTGCCTAACATATGAAGAAATGACAACGCTTATGCACCAAATAGAAGCTTGTCTAAATTCTCGGGCACTATGTACTCTAAGTAACGATCCAAGTGATCCAGTGCTGACACCAGGACATTTTCTGATTGGCAGACCCATGGTAGAGTTTTCAGATCCTATAAACACAACAATTAATTCCAATTTAAATGAAAGATGGAAATTGGTGCAGAAAATCAAAGTAGATCTATGGAAAAGATGGTCATCAGACTACTTAAACCAACTACAGCAGAGGTACAAATGGACGACGTTAAACAAAACACCTGGGGTCGGAGAAGTAGTACTAGTGAAAGATCAAGACATCAACCCAACCAAATGGCCTCTGGTAAGAATAATTGACGTGCATCCATCTGGAGACAAAGTAGTACGGGTAGTATCTATCCAGAAGCCAGGAGGAAATGTGACTAAACGTCCTATACACAGAGAACATACAAGAAATTGAGGTACCAACCTACGGAGAACTGTAACCATAGCAATCATTTGTCCACCGCACAAAAATATACGGTACAGTACCCACCTTCAAGGTTGTATATAGAAGAGGTTGGTCATGCCAAAATAGACAGAGGAATGTTCAGACTAGAAGTGAAGTTTGATAAATATCAACTAGGCAACGATACGAAAAATATAAACGATTCGATACGCCAGTTAAATTCCCTTTGTGAGAGTGCCAAGTAATTAGCTGCAAACACACAATGTTCTTCGCTAATTCACCAGCTACGAGAAAAGCAAAGTCAAATAGAATGGATGGACAAAGGAATGGAATACATAAGCTCCAAGAGGCAGAAGCGAGGTATAGTTGGGAAGTTGCTCACCTCCCTCTTTGGAGTAAACGATGAAGTCTACCTGGATATAGACAAGGTGGAACAGAATCAAAAAGAGCTAATTAAGGCATCCAGCCATCAAACAAAGTTTATGCTCCACGCGCTAACTAAGTTCAACAACACAGAAACAAGAATCAACAACCAACTCAGACGATTCCAGGAAAAGATAAGCGAGACAACCGAGGCAATAAGAGAAATGAGCCATTGGTATCAAGCAGTAGATAGATACCTCCTAAATATCCACCTTCTAAGCAGTTATCAAATGGTATCCAATTATATTGATAACATAATGGAATATCATCAGCGATTGCTAGATGTGCACTATCACCGAAGCCACCAGTTGGAGCTGATATCACCAGTCGAGATTGAGCAAGCAATTGCCGAGGTATCCAGAAAGTTACCGTCAAACTTACAAATTGTGACATTTCCACTCATAACGACGAGAATCCATCACACCAAAACAGATATACATGTGTTTGGGTACTTCCTTATAACAGAAGTTGACGACTTCCTAATCATAAAAGCAACACCCATTCCTCTAAAAATCACGCCAAAGGCATACTGGATTTTGGATGTACCTAACAACAAACTTGCTGTAAACTACAATAGACAGCTCTATTTTGAAATCAGCGAACAAGATTTCCATGACTGCATCACGATAGACCACGATGTCTATGTTTGTGCTCCAGTAACAACACGAAGCATCGAGAATAGTCCGCATTGTGTTAGAAATATATGAAATATATCAACGAACAGAAAACACAACATGCGACACTCAAGAAAACTAGCTGCAATCTCTGATTTGGAAGCAACTTATATTACCCAATGCTTGGTTATTTATCTCACTATCAAAAGCAAGGGTTGCAATTATCTGCGATGAAATAAGAGATGAAATCACATTAAACTATACAGGAATTATTGAGATTTCCCAAAACTGTTTTGTAAAAACGAGCAAAAACATATTAACTCCAAAAAGAAGCGAGACTATATCAGTACGTAAAACTATGTTTAAACCTGCCAGGATCAACCTAACTACATTACCTCGCTCTGCTAAAATCCATTTAAGCTCAGATAAAGAACCACTAATCACTGCTTCTGGAAGCCTGGACACCCTCATGGAGGAAGAAGTAGAAATCGACCATGAACTGACAGAGACCAAATGGAGTTCACTCAATAATACAGTAATTAGCAGCACCAAAACTCGAACCTACAGATTGCGGCTGGATACAACAAGGATCAACATATGAATTTAAATGGTTTGAAGGGCCTCAACTACCTTTAACAGTCAACGATGTTATCCGAAAAGACGAAAATAAAGAATCTGGACTGAAGGTAAAATATTCTACTACATGATTCGTACATTGAATTTTTTTTTAAATTTTAATGTTAATAATTTATGTTTCAGATGATGAATCAGAAATTAAGTATGCTAGTGGCGAGGATGAACATGAGCAGTCAGATTGCGAGTGTTCAAAATTGTTTTTTAAATATATTTTTTTACAAGTTCTAAAACAATATTTATGTAATTATTTATACTTTCCTTTAACGTTCTCTACTATTAACTTTGTTATAATAAAATTAATACAAAAATTTTAAAAATAACAAATTGCCAAAAGTGCATAAAGTTATTTTAATGAAAAAAATTTGTTTACGCTTCATGAACCTCTCAGTATATAGTACCTCTAAACTCTCGTCAAAACGTATCGATTCTATTTTATTTTTCGTATTATTTATTTACTTTCTACATTTTTTTTGAGTACGAATCATTATTGAAAAGTTTTTTTTTAATATCTCCCTTCCTTAGCTTTCTGTCATTGCATACTTAGATAAATAGCAACGTAAATATTAAAAACAAGAAATAGCCAGAGCTTCACCTTGTTATTTAAATTTGAAACACGCTTCGAAAGATTGCTTTCCGTCGCCATAGCCGCTTCAGCGACTTCCGACCATATTATCAGTTTTTATGTACTTAGCCATTATTTAGACTTCTGACAACTTATATACAGGTTCATTAAGCCATAAATAACATAAAAATGCAATTGTCAGAACTGCACCTTGTGGTTTAAATTTCAACAATTTTTTTAGAACTTTGTCGACTTCTGACAGTCTTTAAGCCCCGACCTAGACTTCTGACAATAATTTTCCTCGATTCCTACAGTTAAAAACTATAACTCTACTAAATAACAGGACTGCATCTTATCATTTTTTTCTTATTATAAATTTACGACTTTGACCGCCCACCCACGCCTCCCGCCCCGGGAGAGCGTTCTGACGGCAGCGCTACGTACTTATAAGGTACCAAGGAAACGTTTTATACAAAATTCGTGACTACACCTTATCAGTTCACTTTTTCGTAGCCAGCTCTCGGTCTAATAATTGCAACCCCATTTCTATGCTGTGGGTTATCCTCACCTGAATAGTAAATATGGCGATCATTCACTTCAGATCTTCCAGTGCCTGGCCACCTTACTTCGCTGCAACCGAGAATATCAATTTTCAGCCGTAGCATTTCTTTTGCGATATTTGCTGCTTTCCCTGCTTGAAACATGCTCCTAACATTCCATGTTCCTATTCGATGCTTATTAATTAATTTAATTTTTGTTGACCGGAGGATTCTTCGCACCCTCGCCCCATTTAAGGGGTGCCCGGGACTGAGGGCCATTTGATATGCTGGGGAGGAATGTATCAGGTAGTCTTCTCTTGCTTTCCTGATAATAGTTTCAGCCGCCCATTCTGGGTCAGACGCTGTTTGTAGCCGGTCACTATGAGTACCGACGCTACCGTTTCGGATCTTTTTTAGCTGCACCTCTCGTCTTCGACCTTACCGGCATGGGAGGCCCTACCAGTAGCTATGCTACCGCCGGCATTGCTCTCAGGCTCATTGAGGCTACTGATACTGAGCTCCCTCACCGCGACCGACAAGGTAAAGATCCTCGATAGGGGGGGGGGGGGGGGGGGGGGTTGGCGAAAATATGTAATATTCACTTCCACCATTTTGAGAAGATTTAAAAAAAATGCAGTTTTTTCTACAGGAATGAGTAAATATATCCTTTTAGAAGTATATAAACTTCTCCAGTTTTAAACCATGATTTCAAAATTTTAGACTGTTTGGAGTTGTTTTTTATTACCTGGTGAACACAAATTATTTGACCTGGCTTAATATGTGCATAGGAAATAAACAATGATATGTGCGTTTCGGCATTAAGCTTACATTGAAATCAAAGAAAATATTAAATGTGGAATAGTGGAGTTATCGTTTTTGTAATTACTAATATTCGATGATACCTTGACACAGGGTAGTTCAATAGGGCGTCAAAGTACGACATTATACTTACTTATTGAAAAAAATAGGAAATAATAAATTTTTTAACTATAGATAACAAGATAAATGAATTTGGATAAAAAATATGGTATGATAAGTACAGTTCAAAGATGTTCAGCGCTATGTAACTTCAAGTTTTTGCAATAATCAAAATAAATCCTTTTCTGTAATTCAAATATAATCCAATAGATTTGAATAGTTATTGTTAAAAGTCCATTGTTACTTCATCGAACATTTCTGGGCCTGTGAATAAAACTGAGGAAGGATGTCCCTACAGTTCATTAATTTTCCGGAATGTTTGGAAGAGGATGATAACAAGTATTCATTTAAGTGTTGCAGCAACAAACAGTGTTCCAATGTATGCTGTGTCCAATGTTTGCACATTTCTCATACCAGTTGTAAAAATCATTTGTCTAATTAGTGCGACATAACTACAGGAAAGATTTTGTGTTCAAAGGAATGTAAGCAGAGACGTGAGGATAAGATAAATGAAAATACAATACTACTGGAGAAAATTACAAAAGTGAAGAACGAACGTGTGACGAAGGACCAATAGTTTGAAAATAATAAAATTAAATATGAAGAGGATATAAGCGAACTCACTAAAGAAGTAGACATACTAACCAAGGAAAATGCACATAAGGAAAACTACATCCGAAAGCAAAGACGAAGTAGACAAGAGTTTACTGACGTAGTTTCCAGTCAAGAAGAAACCTATACAAAACAGATTGAAGCCTATACATTAAAAGTAAAAAACAAGATATGGAAATTGTATCGCTTTTATCAAAAAGTTAACGATCTGCAAATGGAAATTAAGGAATGTAATAACGAAAATTTGGAAGAGTTTCACCAAACAAAGAGAAACATGCTGACATCTATTGAAGTCCTTACCAAAGAAAACGAATACTTTTTAATAGACTTAAAGGAAGCGCGATTAGAGCTTTCCAAGATAGAACACATGAAAGAAGATCAACCTGGGCATTCACACGGAACTACAGGAACTATCTACAAACAATTACTGCATTATGGAGATGCAGGACAAAATACTCAGTAGACTGCCAGAAAATGAAAACAAAAACCCCAACCAGGGCACGATCTGCTCGGAAGTAAATGTCAATGTATTAGGTCCTACAGAACAACAAAGAACAGCAAGCGAAGTACAAAGAAACTACAGAAAACCTCAGTTGCTCTTAATTGGTGATAATCGTCTTATTTTCAAGAAAGCTACGCAAAATGCCTTTTTGTCAATACTACCAGAACAAGTCTAGTGCATTGCTGGAGGACATTGCAGACTTTGTGTGCCTTCTATGCAGGAATTCAACAACTGCCGATCGAGTAGAGTGATTCTCGGGGGACTCCAAAATGCCAAAAAAGGGAAAAAGGTTGACCCAAAGGTATTTCAAGCGCTGAAAAATATCAATGCTAGTATAGTAATTGTAGGCCCATCGCACTTCAGGTCTAGACTAATTTTAAATGGTTTTAATGATCAACAAAGATTGGAAATAAGCAAAGAAGTACTAGACACGCATATTAAACACCTGACGCCTGACAAATTCCGGTATGATTCTAATGACTAGTTAGGTTACACACAGAAAGTATTCCTAGCTTCGAAAATAGTTACGACTTATTTCACTCCTAGGAGAAGTGAAGGAGCAGACCAGGCTGCCTCTATTATTCGTAGTACGACAACAGAGGCTTCCCTTATTTTACCACCTGATGGCGGTGCTAATGGCAAACTAAGCAATAAACCTAAAGCACAGTGTAGAAGACTCCAAGATGGAAAAATACAAACAAGCGCAACGGAAATGGAAGTAGTAAAAGTGGTGAAGTTACAAGCAACGCTGATACATCGCGAACAAGCTTGACAGGTGAAGAGATTGAAGCTCGATCAACAAACCTGAAGGAGAAATTGCTTCCTCGGAGACCAATTTTTTTTCTCAAACTAAATACCCCTTCCCCACGTGACTAACCACAACAGACAGTATGAAATTTTAAGAAAGCCATCCTGAGAAATCCCAAAAAGCTAACACAGTGTCTTAAAGTACTCTCAGTAAATATTCAAAGCATTAGAAACAAAATCGAGAAAATGGAAGAGCTACTGTGTAACTTACAATACCTGGAAATTGTGTGCTTTACAGAGCATTGGATTACTACCAGTGAGAAGATATGTGTTAGTGGGTATAAAACAACGTCCATATACAGTAGAGCCATGGGGGAAGTGCTATATTGGTTAGAGACAACGTTGCAGCTAGATTTATCGACCGATTTGCGACGCTCAATTTGAAAATATAAATACCTACATCTTCAGCATTTATAGAGCTCCCACAGGAAATGTCAATACCTTCTGCTCAAGTTTGTATCAAGTATTGGTAAACCTTCCCCACAAAGCCAAGAAGATACTCACGGGTAACTTTAATATTAATTACATGGAGGATAGCCCAGCAAAAAAAAAAACAAGTCTTAAATGTGTACTAGGGACATTTGGTATGAAAATGCATATATCAAAAGTGAAAATTGGAGAATTTTCCTGTTCCGTTATCGACTACTGCTGTACCAATTTTAATGAAAATCAAGTAGTGACCACTGTAGGTCACTGTTATTTATCAGACCACGAGATGATAATGTGCAATATAAGAAATACCAATATAGGGAATAATGAGCAGGTGATGACACGAAGATCATTCTCCCAGCACAATAAAAATCTCCCAAAGGCTGCAGTGTGCAGACTGGTCCAAGATATACATAAGTGCTCCTTCGAAAAAATTCCAGGCCTTTTATTCAGTTTTTAATGGAATCTTTAACCTAGTATTCACCAAAAGTCATAAAAAAACAGAACAAATCCAAAAAGATGGATCACCAAGGGTATAAAAATATCTGCCAAAAACAAGAGGTCACTTAGCTACATAATTATGTAAATCACCAATAATATTAATGTAAAATTTTATTACAAAAGATACAGAAATGCTTTTAGAGCTGTCGCCAAACAATTATATTACAACAATGAAATCATATCATTAATGAGATAGCCGGTAGAATTAGCAAATGTAAAAGGCAAGTCAAAATCATGATTGATAATATGGTCATCAAAACAGCCGAACATACAGCCAATGAACTAATGAACCATTACACCACAGTCGCAAACAAAATTGACCAAAATATACCCAATGTCCCTACATCATCATCATCATCATTCAGCCTTCTGCATCCAAAGTTGAACATCGGCCTCCCCTAAATTATTCCAGTTGTGTCGGTTCTGAGCTTCTTGTAGCCAGTTTCCAGCGATTCTTTTGACATCGCCTGTCCATCGTGTAGGTGGTCTACCTCTACTCCTTTTGTCAGCTCGTGGCCTCCACTCTATCATTTTTCTGGTCCACCAGGTCATCACTCTGAGTTTGGTTGCTGTGGCCTGGGTTAAGGAGAGTGTTTCGGCATCGTAAGTCATGACTGGGAGCACGCATTGGTCGAAGGTCTTCTTTTTTAGGTGATTTGATATGTTGCTCTTGAAGATGTCTGATAGAGCTTTATATGCAGCCCATGCCAAGGTAATTCTTTTTTGCAGTTCAGTGGTTTGGATATCTCTGGCAATTTGGATTTCATGACCTAAGTATTTATATTTGTGGACTAGTATTATCTCGTTACCACCGAGCTTTAGGTTTTCACTTGGTATCAAATTTGTCATGAATTGCGTCTTTCCAAAGTTCATGTTTAAACCGACTTCTTTGCAAACGGCATCTAGCTCAGTAGTCATAGTTCTAATCTCTCCCAAGTTGAGTTATTAGAGCTATGTCGTCGGCAAATCGCAGGTGGGGGAGCATTTCGCCGTCAATACAGATTCCTTAGGTGCCCCAGTCCAACTGCTTGAAAGCATGTTCCAGGACTGCCGTAAAAAGTTTGGGAGATAACGTGTCCCCTTGTCTAATTCCTCATTCAACTTTTATACATTTTGTATCTTTATGCAATCTTACAGTCATGGTAGCATTGCTGTATATGCCTTTAATCAGTTTAGAGTACCGATAGTCTATACGGCTTTCCTCCAGCGCTTTCATTACACTGTTTATTTTGATCGTATTTTGCGGAAGTCGACGAAGGCCAGGACCAGGGGTTGGTTGTATTCGATGGATTTTTTATAAGGTCTTTTATGCAGTGAAGGTGGTCGTTAGTGCCAAAGTTTGTCCTAAAACCCGCCTGTTCCCTAGGTTGATAAAAGTCCAATTTTCTTTCCAATCGATTTGCTATTATTCTTGTGAATAGCTTGTAGAGGTGGTTTAACAGGCTTATCGGTCGGTAGTTTTCAAGATCTGTTGTGTATTAAAATGGTTAGCGCATTGTGCCATTTTGTAGGTGATTCGCCTTGGTGCAGACATAAGTTGAACAGTTCCTTTTCTCTAAAAGTCTGTCCCCTCCAATCTTTACGGCTTCTATAACAGTACCATCTTCACCCGGAGCTTTATTTCTTTTCATTTTCTTTAGTGCGTTTCTTATTTCATCTGTTGTTATATCTGACATTTCTTCCGATCCTTGGTTAACTACTCTTTTTCCAGAGTTATCTAAGTTTTCTGTTTGTTGCTCATCAAGGTTTTGTCGACTCTCGTACAATTCTGTATAGAATTCTTCTACTACCCTTAATAATTCTTCTCTGTTGGTGGTCATAGTTTCATTTTGTCTTTTAATTTGATTATTTCTTTTTTGCCATTGTTTAATTTTCTCCTTAGAACTTTGAGACTTTTATTATCTTTGATCGGATTTGTTCACTTTTGTACTTTCGGTTATCTCCTCTGATAGACTTGGATACCATTTTGCTTATCTCTCTAAGTTCGTGGTGTTCTTTGTTCTTATCGCTTTGCATTTTTCTCCTCTCTTCCATTAATGCTTGTGTTTGAGAACTTAGTCTATTGGTATTTGATTTCTTTTGGCAATTAATTTTCTGGCTTGCCTCTATAATTTCCAGTATAGTGTCATTTAAGATGTTGACATATTGGTCTGTGTTTTTATTGCTTTCGAGGATAGTGTTGATGTGTTCTTGGAATGTGTCTGTATAGTCCGGGTCTTTCCAGGTAGGTGTGCATCATACGATACCTCTCTTTTCCAAGGTCTATTTCTATAGAGGCTTTCACCATTATGTGGTCGCTACCCGTTGAAAACTGGTTCAGGATTGTAACATCTCTAAAGATTTGCTTATTGTCGGTGATCATAAATCAATCTCATTCCGGGATTTTCCATCGGGGCTCTGCCATGTCCATCTTCGATGATTGTTTTTCAAGAAGAAGCTGTTCATTTCGAATAGGTTCTTTTCTAGCAGGAAACTAAGTAAAGTTGCACCGCGTTCGTTTCTGCTTCCCAAACCAAATTTTCTCAGTGATGTTTCTGTAGCATCGATACTTCTCCCAATCTTAGCGTTGAAGTCACCACATATTATGGTAAAATGTGTTACTGTGTCATTTAGGGCTAATGTGATGTCATCGTATATATACTTCATGATCACTTGTCGGAGAATATACTTGCACAATTTTTAAAGTATACCTTTTGCTACGCTTCAAGATTAGGAGAGCTACTCTAGTAGAGACACTTTTCACTGATATGATGTTGTTTTCATGTTTTCGGTGTACAAAGAAGCCGACGCCTCCCGTTGTTTCAGTTTAGCTACCGACCTGATAGAACAGATGTCCTGATTTTAGTTTCTCTAGGCTTTCTCCTCGTTGCTTTACCCCACTGACACCCACTACATCCCATTTGATTTTCAACATTTTTGTTTTCATCTACATGACTTTTTCTTCTGTTGATAGGGATCTAGCATTGTATGTGGCGACATTGAGCGTTAGGGGCGTTTTACGTTTAGTAAGGTTTCTTGTCATAGTCTTGCCCCCCCCCCCCCCCCCAGAATACGTGGGACTGACTAACCCAAACTAACCCCTAAAATATACAAAATAGATCCAGTACAAGCACATACTCAGAAAATTACCACCTAATTTGTTGGATGTAATGTATTACGCAATTAATAACTCATTCGAAACAGAAGGATTTCCCGAGTGCTTGAAAGTTGCAAAAATTGTACCTATGCATAAAGGTGGACAATGCTTGAAACCCGTAAATTAATGGCCGATATCTGTGCTTTCCATTTTTTTTCAAAACTTATGGAAAATCTGGTTAAGTCAAGGATGGAGGACTCAAAATAAGCAGGAATAAAATAATACATCAGGGGCAGTTTGGATTCCAACGAGGAAGGAATACCGTCGATGCTATCTACAGTCTAATTCAGAAAATATATGAAGCTGGAGATAACAACAAGGCAATTGCAACTATGTTTTTTGATTTGGAAAAGGCCTTTGTAAGTTATGTAAATCCCGGATCATGAAGGCAACGATACTAAATCAAAAATCGGTAAAATCAATATTGGAGTGGTCCAAGGTTCTGTCCTGGGACCCTTACTGTTCCTATTATTTATAAACGACTTGCCGACTTTATCAATCGACGCTTCCTTTACACTGTTCGCAGACGACACTATCGCAACATGGATAGGTGACAATGAAAATGAACTTCTTAGCCACCTAAACCACGATCTCAACCAACTACAAAACTGGTTCGAAATTAACAAACTATGTCTTAATGTTACAAAAACCAAATATATGAATTTCAGTCGAAAAAGGTTAAGACACCACACCATAAAAATTGAAAACCATATTATACAAGCAGTGAATACAAATTTCTTGGAATAATGCTACAAAGAGATCTTAAGTGGGATATTCATATTAATTTGTTATCAAAGAAGTTACCCTCTGCCTTGTTTGAAATTAATACTACTGTTACTTATATAGAGACAACAGCAGAAAGGCAAACCTATTACCTACTATGCTTTATTTGAAAGCCATCTACGCTATGGAATCATACTTTGGGGATATTCTATGACATCAAATATGGAATTAATATTTGTTATGCAAAAGCGGGCCATACGTATCCTGAAAGGAAGGGCCTCTGTATTTATGAAAGCTTGCGTTTTATACATATGAACATCAGTTCATATCATAAACGAGGTGATACACACTCCTATAATACGAGACAGAACAACACCTTAAGCCTGCCACAATCCAAATCGTCGCAATCCAAAAATACAATATTTCACCAGGGAAAAGCATTCTATAATAAACTGCTACAAGAAATCAGACACTTGAACCTGAACTCATTTGCTAAAGCAATCAGAAGATTCCTAGCAGATAGAGCGGAGTTGCCAGTCTCCCATCGGGCGCCTCCCCAGGTGGCGGATAGGGGAATGCTTCTCAGATATGAGTGGTACCGGGGAAATCAAATACCCGGGGCGGACCAAAACTGGCACAGGACACGTCGGATCTCCAGGTCAGGAGCGGTACTCCACAGCGTCTGATCTCCAGGTTAGGAGCGGCTGAAAATTTTAGTTTTCCAACTCGTCTGGCCAGCGCGGAAGACTTAAGGCTAAATTATCCCCCTATGGCGAATTTCAAAACAAACGGAACTGGTCCCCAGGTGGGTAAACAAAAATCCCACACCTTTGATAAGGTCAGCCTCATGGAATCTGGGGGAGGCAAAAATTCGCTAGCACACAAACCCCCTTTAAAGACCATAAATCTGTCAATTGGCACTTACAATATCAGAACACTAAGAACTGAAGACCGTATGTACCGCAGCAACATACGACGGCTGCATTTCAGAGGAGTTTTCTAGTAAAGGGCATTCACTTATACAATCGACTCGATGTTTCAATAAAAAATGCTCCTTTGAGAATTTTTAAAGCCAGGCTCAAAACATATCTCTGCTCTCAAGCATTTTATAGCATAGACAAGCTTTTGTGATTGAATCTCTATTTTATTTTGTGTGAACTGTATTGTGCCTGTAGACTATGTCATTGTGAAATGTGATTTGTTTTTCTTTACTCATATTTGTTGTTTTATTTATTTGGCTTGTATTTCTGTGATTGGCCCTAATTAAGAAGGACATATTCTGTTGTAAGTACATATATATGTATACTTATGTGTTTTTTAACTATACGCCAGCTGGTGTGTATATTTGTATTTATATTTATATTTGTATTTTTTTTCTGACTTTTTCCGAATATTGATGTTCTGCAGATTTTTTTTTATAGATTGTCATTTATTTGGAAATAAAAAGATTTGATTTGATTTGAAGAACTGGAAGAAGAGCTAGGTCATATCAATTGGGATATAATTGGCCTATGCGAGACACGACTGTCAGAAGAAAAATGCACGGTTCTTAGGTCGGCAATATGATCTATCAAAATAATAGCGAGACAAACCACCACATTGGAGGAGTAGCACTACTCATCAATAAAAGGCTTAAAAATCAAGTAATCAAAATGAAATCAATTTCCGAGAGGGCCATCTTTATAATCGTCAAATTATCAGAAATATATAACCTGCAGATAATCCAAGTGTATGCCCCCACAAGTACAGCAGAAGAACAGCAAATAGATCAACTTTATGAGGATATAACCACGGCAAGAAAATCTGAAAAGACGCACTTTAATTCCAAAATAGGAGATACGAACACAGACAACATTCCGAACAGAGGAAAATTTGGGCTAGGCGCCCCAAATGAAAGAGGTGAAACGTTAATTAACTATCTCCAAACAGAAAATCTTTTCTGCATGAACTCTTTTTTCAAAAAGCCAGCTAACCGAAGATGGACATGGAGAAGCCCAGACTTAAAAACGAAAAACGAAATTGACTTTATAATAACGAATAAAAGGTACATAATAACCGATGTTTCAGCATTAAATAGATTCAATACAGGCAGCGACCATAGACTGGTAAGGGCAAAAATCGAAATTAACCTTGGAACGGAAAGGAAGAAACTAATCCACCAAAAATATTTCCAACAATTCTGGAGCTTCAAAATGTTGACACCTATCAAACAAACATTAAAAGCAAACTCCCTTCTATTGTCCAGATGACCGAAATGAACTTAGATGATTTGGAACAAAAACTAAGAAAAAGCATGCAGACAGCGACAAACAGGGAAAAACCAAAATGCAGTAAGATTAAAAAAGAAACAAGAGACCTCATGAATATAAGAAGAAACACACATAGAAGTGACCCTAGCTAGAGAGAACTTAACATAAACGTGAAAAGGAGTATAAGGAGAGACATAAGGGATCACAACAACAGCATGATAGAGTCCGTAATAGAAAACAATAAAAACATGAGAGTGCTGAAATCACTTGATAAAAATGGACAAGCACGCATTTATCAAATGAAAAACAAAGACGGCGAAGTAAAATACGAAAGTGACGAAATAGTAAATATAATCGAAGAATATTATAAAGATCTATACTCATCAGTTGCACCGGAACTAGAGAACGCTAACACTCAATGTAAGATCATGAACGTCGGCTCAGAAGAAATCCCTGACATAAACTCCACCGAAATTGAAAAAGCCCTAAGCCAACTAAAAAATGGTCGAGCTCCTGGTGAAGATAAAATCACTAGTGAAATGATAAAAATTGGAGGCACAACCACAATAGAATCCATGAAAATCTTAATGAACAAATGTCTTCACATCGGTAATATTCCAAAAACATGGCAAAATACCCAAGTCATCTTGTTACACAAAAATGGAGACAAATTAAATCTCAGCAACTTTCGCCCAATAAGCTTATTGCCCCATCCTTATAAGCTCCTTACCAAGATTCTTACAAACAGGCTTACGCGCAAACTAGATGAATATCAGTCGAGTGATCAGGCTGGTTTTCGCAAGGGACATAGCACTGTAGAGCATCTTCAAACGCTACGGACTCTTATAGAAAAGTGTAACGAGTACAATACGCCGCTCCATCTCGCTTTTATAGATTTTAACAAGGCTTTTGATTCTGTTGAGCTTTGGGCAATAATCCGAGGGTTGAATAATGCTCGAATAGACTCAAGGTACACTAATCTACTTAAAAACATATACAAAGAGGCGACCGTCACAGTTAAAGTGCAAGAAGATGTAACAACCAATCGAATACCAATTAACAGAGGCGTCCGACAAGGAGACACAATATCGCCTAAGTTATTTACCCTCGCATTGGAGGACGTATTCAGAAGACTAGATTGGGACAAAAAGGGCCTGCGCGTGGATGGTAGATATCTGAGCAATTTACGCTTCGCCGACGACATAGTTTTAATCAGCAGTACGAAGGAAGAACTTATTGAAATGTTGGCAGACGTAAAGAGAGAGTCGGAAAAAATCGGTTTAAAAATGAACATCGATAAAACCAAACTGTTGACTCCAGATCCCGGCGACGTACACCTAGAAGGACAACAAATAGAGAAAGTCAACGAATACATATATTTAGGACGCACCATAACACTGGGTAAAGAAAATCAAACAGCCGAAATAACAAGGCGTATTCGACTAACATGGGCTGCTGTAGGAAAATTGGGAACAACATTAAGAAATCCAACACTTCCTATCAACCTAAAAAAGAAGGTTTTCAACACATGTATTTTGCCAGTCTTGACTTATGGTATGGAAACAATGACTCTCACAGTTAAAAGCGCGAATAGACTAAGAACAACACAACGGGCAATCGAAAGAACTATGTTAGGGGTAAGCCTAAGGGATCATATACAGAACGAGGAAATTAGAAAAAGAACAAAAGTCGACGATGTTATAGAGCACATCGCACGTCAGAAATGGCGTTGGGTGGGGCATGTGGCACGACAGGACAATGACAGATGGACAAGACATATAATACAGTGGCGTCCAAGGCAACATAAAAGAAGTGCTGGTCGTCCACAGAAACGATGGATCGACGATATAAGAGAGATAGCGGGAAGAAAATGGCACCAGATGGCACTGAACCGATCCGAATGGATGCAGCAAGGGGAGACCTATGTCCAGGAGTGGATGCAGAAGGGTTGCTGAAAGAAGAAGAAGAAGAAGACAGCTTTGGAGAATTCATGGAGAGAGAATTTAATACTGAAGAATTTAATTTGCCCTCATCTTTAGGGAAACCCAAACTTAGAATGGGTTGTGTTTTGTAATAGATCATGTGTTTTGTGTACATTTTTATTTTATTTTGAAGTTGACTGTGAGCTTTGATGTTTATTTTTTTTTAATATTATACAGCATGTATTGCATATTTAATAGTAATAAATAAAAATAAATAATAAGAAACATATCGTACTTGGCACACCCATTGTAACTCGCCACCCTGTATAATGAAAATGTTATTTTAGTAAATAGCACTTAGGAAATATGTGCGAAATTGAGTCTAATCGTACCAGAGATTCCATATATTACGAAAAGAAACCGGAATGATATGCGGTAATAAAATCAGGTACTACAACACAGTTTTATCCATAAACCACCATCTGGCGATGGTGCTAACATATTTAGCGAAACGCGGCTCGTCTAGTAGTGTGTAAATTGTAGATGCAACTGTGTTGTAGTGCAGTTGTAGGGACAAGATCAAGTTAGGTTATGTGTTAAAACCTCTGATAAGATCAGTGTAAAGTACACTGCGCATCGAAATGAACACCTAAGTAGAAAGTATAACTTTCAACTTCTCTTGCAGTAAACAAAAATAATTTCTGCTAATATATTACACATGATTTAAAAAATTACAATCTTGCCATATTATATTTTCCGTTCACTTAGATGCGCAGCATATAGACAGTGTTAATTAACATTTAGAACATTTTGACGATAGAATAGAATATGCTAGTCGTGCTGTTACACAGTGTATCATAACGTGAGAAGGCATAGTTTAATTAGGTCTGATCATTTTACCATGGATAATAAATGTATGTGTCTCTTTCTCAAAATATTCTTCGGTGTAGTAACTTCGTTGCGCTGTAAAATATTGATGTTTAAGTTATGTATTCCATCCACGTACGAAGAATAACATAGCTAAATATATGCGTTTCAGTATTATTAGCATAACGGTTACGAGGGTTCAATAGAATATCTGATATTGAATATATTTAGAAATGTTCATCTCAGGTGGAGGCCACTGATGGTGTGGTAAAGTGATGTCAAGGGCGGATTTAACTCTTTGACATATCAGAGGTGTTGGTAGTTTTCAAGAATCAAAGTCAGTACCGAGGTTGACACAATCTTTACGACATTGAAATAATTTAGGAATTCACGTGTAAGTATTATTGTAATTTCTTCCCTTTATAAATCCGCTCTTGTATTGACAGGGTTAAAATGGTCATCCAATTCTACCTACCTTTCACGGTAAGTTTCATTTCCGCCGAGTCGGACCCCATTTCGTTTTCGGCTATGACCTTGTAGACACCAGCATCTTCGGATCTGACATCCTTAATAATAAGGGACATACTCTCTTCGTCTTCGTACAAGAATCTGAAATAATAGTATATTATATACCTAGGTTGAGAAGTAAGCCATTATTTACCGAGTACTTTTATATCCTGAGGCGCGTAGCGCCGAAATATATAATGTGCGAGGTTAATAATGGCCTTCTCAACCGAGGTATATATAGAATTTTTTTACTACTAACACTGATATATTAGAATATTTGATTCGATTTGATTTTTATATTAGTCATTTTCTACTTATTGTTCAAATAGTTCGAAATATCAGGTAGCCTGGAAGTGTTGTTGTCTAACTGACAGAATTAATTTAATTTTAAATGTCATTTTACGAAAGATAGACGCTATCTAAAAGTTAAAACCGTAACGTGTGAATAAAATAATTGGAAAATGGGTGAAAATTTTAGTGAGAGTGATTTAGATATGGAAGTATGTACCCCTCCTGAACTTAGAGAGACAGCAACTACTGCAAGAGAGTGTACACTAGTTGTCAAACTAACAAGTTGAAACTTAAATGACATTTTCCGTTTCATTATTGACCTAGGTTTTTTTTAATATTATTATTTACCTAGGGCGAGAAATGTTACTTCACATTTGAGGAATGGAGTAAATAATGGTGATTTATCATGTTAGTAGTAAAAATAGTATATTATATACCTAGGTTGAGAAGTAAGCCATTATTTACCGAGCACTTTTATATCCTGAGGCGCGTAGCGCCGAAGGATATAATGTGCAAGGTTAATAATGGCCTTCTCAACCGAGGTATATATAGAATTTTTTTTACTACTAACACTGATATATTACCATATTTGATTCGATTTGATTTTTATATTAGTCATTTTCTACTTATTTTTCAAATAGTTCGAAATATCAAGTAGCCTGAAAGTTCAGTTGTCTAACTGACAGATATCGTGACAAGAAGCGTTTTTTCGCGAGCTAACTACAATTAACCACGGCATACTACAGGATACTACTTTCTTCTCACGAGGATTAATTTAATTGTGGTAAGTGAGGGGAAGTTTCGTGACGTCACTATTACATTATCATTTTTCAACTACGGCTTACTACAACTTACATACGTGACGAGGTGTGGTACTCGAGGTTTGATGGAGTCATGGCGGATTAATTTTGAAACGTTAAACATGTGAAATGTTTGTTTTTCCATTCTGAACAAGTTTGTAAATTATACGTTCATTAAATTCTTCTATAGAAGCCTCATACGCATCGGAATTCCTACACAAATGTCCCCCAAATGGGATTTGGGCAGCATAAAGCATCCTGAACATATTCATCGAAAAAATACCATTAGTTTGCTTATCTCCAGAGGCCACCATTTTGTCATTAAAAATATGAGTAAACGTTCTGCACTGATCAAACTGATCATTTTCAAATAAATATGCAAAGTATCTATATTCTTTTCTAGCAATGCAAGATCTAACTACGGCGAAGACAGAAGCAGACAGTACAATTTGTGGTGGGGTGCCCGCTTGGCACTTACTTCAGTATTACTTGTAGTTAACCGTGGTTACTCGCCAAAAAACGCTAATAATCTCCTGACAGCTCCATACATACAAAGTACCTTCTTTCCATCTAAATTTTTACAAAATCGCATTATTAATAAGAATATTATGGAGAGTCATGAAAAGTGAGTCATGCTGTATATAATTTTTTTACTACACTGATACAATCCTTATCATTATTTGAATTGATTAGATTTTGAAATTAATCATTTCCTACTCATTTTTCAAATAATCCGAAATGACAACTAGTTGTCAAACTAACAAGTTTGACATTTTGACATTTTCCGTTTCCGTTTCATTATTGACCTAGGTTTTTTTTTAAGATTATTATTTACCTAGGGTGAGAAATGTTACTTCTCATTTGGGGAATGGAGTAAATAATGGTGATTTATCATGTTAGTAGTAAAAATAGTTATTTTTCTACAGCCGCGCCCAAAATAACTAGTTGTTAAATTGAAATGAACTCGCAAAATCGACGAATGCTGTGGATCCTTATTTTGCGCTCTAGCGCGAACATGGAAAAGAAAAATCTCACTTTTTCCGTCGAGTGTGCAATGAATGGTCATGGAAACCGAAGATAAATATATGACAGTCGTGCGTTTGTTACAGTTTGTTGCTGGCACTCCTTCTAAATATGCCCGAAGCCCGAATATAATATGTCAAAACTGACAGTCATTTGCAAATTTCAAAATAAGTATAGAGAAAAATGTGCATTTAATTTTAAAAAAGGCGGCTGTAGAAAAAGTTATGTGTGTTTTTCGAGCGCAAAGTAAGATTGCCGTTTTCGAAAGATTACTGCGCTCCGCTACGCGTCGCGCAGTAACATTCTTTCTCAAGCGGCAATCCATTACTTTGCGCTCTAAATACACAAATAACTATTGTGTATTTAGAGCGCAAAGTAACAGATTGCCGCTTGAGAAAGAATATTACTGCGCGACGCGTACCGGAGCGCAGTAATCTTTCGAAAACGGCAATCTTACTTTGCGCTCGAAAAACACACAGAACTTTTTCTACAGCCGCATTTTTTACAATTAAATGCACATTTTTCTCTATACTTATTCTGAAATTTGCAAAAGACTGTCAGTTTTGACATATTATGTTCGGGCTTCGGGCATATTTATAACAGGAGTGCCAGCAACAAACTGTAACAAACGCACGACTGTCATTTATTTATCTTTGGTTTCCATGACCATTCAGCACACTAGACGGAAAAAGTGAGAATTTCCTTTTCCATGTTCGCGCTAGAGCGCAAAATAAGGATCCACGGCATTCGTCGATTTTGCGATTTCATTTGAATTTAGTATTTAGTTATTTTGCGCGCGGCTGTAGAAAAAAAGTATTTTCTTCATTTAATTTTTGATTTAAATTAAAAATGGCGCTTGATTAGTAAGGAACTGGGGAATGGATAAATTAAAGATAAATATTATATTATACATACTGACTGGTTGTACAACATTATTTTGCGTTCAAGGGCCAGGATTTAAATAACATTATGTTATCTTCTTCTTGATTTAGGACTTGTCCTGTTTTGTAGTACTGTCTACCTCTCTTGCTATTCGGACGTCCAGGACTCAATTAAAGGAATAATCCTATTTACAGTTTTGCAGATGACAGTACCCTTGTCTCCCAATTTAGATCAGGAAAACCTTTACCAGCGGCTGAGACTTATCAACGTAGACAAGAGCAGATTACAGCAATTATTAATCAAGATCTCTTGGGCGGGCGGCATGGAGGTCTTCTGCTTTGTGGCTTTTCGTCTTTTGCCCACTGGGCAATTCTATCCTGGTCTCTCCTGTCTACATGGGCTCTCCAGTACCTTTTTCGGGATCCAACATCTTCTGTCTGTAATTCATCTCTTATGGCGCTGCTTCTTATTTGATCCCGTAGTGTTACGCCTTTTATTGCTCTCAGCGTTTTCATTTCGGTGCTTCCCAGAGTTTCTTAGTTTTTGTTGTCTCGGCTCGGGTCTCGGCAGCAGGATGGGTCTTACACAGGTTTTATATATCGTTATCTTGCATTCTGCCGTCATATATTTGGTTTTCCATATTAGGTCTCTTAGGCTACCAGAAATTAATGATGCTTTGATGCAGTTCACTCTTACTTCTTCAATCAGGTTTCTGCTGCTCAATATTTGCGACCCTAGGTAGTTGAATTTCATGACCTGTTCCATCGTTTTATTGTCCACCATAAGTTTGCACCTGACAGGCTCTTTGGATATAACCATTGATTTAGTTTTTTTTTTTCTGTTGATATGATCATGTTGAATTTTTTGGCGGTTTTATTGAGTGCAAATAGTAGTCTTTGTAGGTCGTCTTCGTTCTCTGATTAATTATAACAATATAATAATTATTTTATTAATTATATATATTGATTAATAATAGTATATTATGATATAAGTGTATAAGAGGGCCTTTAAAGCACGCGCGACATATTTCAAAATGCGACGCGCAGCGGAGTGTTTTGTAAGTCGCAAGGGCTTTAAAGGCCTCTTATACACGTATATCATACGCTATTTTTATTACGAATGCATCATAATCTCAAAAATGTTTTAAATATTAAACTTAAGGGATATATTAGCCGCGTTCGTTTTTGTCATCTTTTTCCTCGATTTGCTCCAACATTTTGACAGGCACGTGACTTGGATTTTCCTGTCAAATACACAGAACTGTCAAATTTTCAGAGCAAATCGAGGAAAAAGATGACAAAAACGAATGCGGCTATAGACGAATATATTAATCTGTCACATTTGACATGATCAACTGTTTCTATAGCAACCTTTAAAAAAGTAGGCGCATCATAAACATCATTTTAAGCACGCTGCAACGTGCGATAATCGTTAATTATGATGCATGCGTAATAAAAAATAATATGATGCCACACTAATGTGTGGCATCATCTGCATAACATATTATCTTGAGGCAATTGTTAGTCATTCTGTGTTTTTAACCTCTTTGATTATTTCGTTCATCATGATGTTAAAGAGGGTTGGACTTAAGCTGTCCCCCTGTCTAATTCCAACCTTGATGTCAATTTTTTCAGTTAGCGTTTGGTCTGCTTTAATGTGTGTGCTATTGTTTTTGTTTAAGTCTTTTATTACGTTAATATATCTGTCATCCACTAGATGTTGCCGTAGAATATTTGTAATGTCGTTCAATTGTATTCGGTCAAATGCTTGTTTGAAGTCAACCATACATAAGTAGACGGGGTTGTCAAATTCAATTCCTTTCTCCGCTAGTTGTCGTACTATGAAGATAGCGTCTATTGTTGATCTATTTTTGCGGAATCCCTGCTGTTCTTCACAACTTCCCACGGCAGCTTCGATTTTCTCGGCTAATATTTTTGTGAAAATTTTTAGCACTGCACTATGCAGCGTGATGCCACGGTAGTTCTAGGGTTCTTTTTTTGCACCTTTCTTAAAAATTGGTACTGTTATGCTGGTCCTCCATTCTTCTGGAATTCGTTCTTCTTGGAGGATTATTCGAAAGAGCTGCATTATTTCATTGCTGATATTATCAATGTCTGATGCTTTTCGATTTTTTAGATTTTTCACTGTCTTGACGATACCATCTGTTGTAATTGTTTGTTTATCGGTTGTGCCGGTGAGTGCCTGTGTTATGTATTCTGCTTCTGCTTGGTCTTTATAGATTTCTTTAAAATATTGTATCCAGTGATCGTGGCTGATGGTAGTCACTTGGATGTCCTCTGTTATTGGTTTCTTTCTGTTTCTGAGTATTTTCCAGATCTTCTTCTGACCTCCATATAGGTTGTGCTGCATTTCGTTAGAGAATTTTTGCCAGTATCGCTCTCTTTAAGTTCCTTGATAGCTTGATTTACGCGGTTTCGTACTTCTTGGTATTTGTGGCATTTTTCCTCAGTTTTATTGTTTCTATATGTTATGTATGCTTTCCGCTTCTGCTTAGCTAAATCTTTTACTTCTGCTGTGAACCATGGCTTGTTGGCTCTTGTGCCATTTACGTTAATTGTTCTTACTCATATCGCTTCGTTTGCGCTTGATGTAATGTTGGATTTGATTTTTTCCCAGGCCTGATTTACGTTGCACTGTGATGTGATTGGGTTATTGAGTATTTTCTGTTTTGAACGTTTCTGGTATAGTGTTTTGGTGCTTTCATTTCCAAATGATTCAACGTTATATTTTGATATGTGTACTGGAGTCTTTTTCCTGCTTAGGTCAATTTTCTGAAGGTATTTGCATAATACCAAACCATGTTCTGTTGTTAATACTCTTACGTCTAGTATCTCCTTAGGGTGTGTATTGCTATTAGTTATAAGGAGGTCTATCATCGATTTCTGCCCTCTTGAGTTGATAAATGTGTATTTATCCGGGGTTTGTGGTCAAAGTAGGTATTGTTAATGGTAACCTCGTGTAGGGGGCATGTTGTTAGTAGCATTTCCCCGTTGCTGTTCAGGACATTTTCGTTGAACCGCTGCATTACGCCCGGGATTGCTGTATTGCCAATTCTTGAATCTTGAGTTAAAGTCACCCATCATTAGTAGCTTCTCACTTTTTGATATTCGGCTTATTGTGTCTAGTTTTTCGAAAAATTGTTCTCTCTCTGCCATTGGTTTACCCATATCCGGTGGCGCGTACACGCTTATGATGTTCAACGTGGTGTCTTTTGTTTTGATAGATAGTTGCATTATGGTTTCATCTATGTACTAATCATTATGAAAGCCAACTTCTTAAGTCAAAGGCCTTTTTTATTTCCTATTTGAGAGGTACCGTTATACGATATGGAAATAGGGCAGCAGACAGTTTGAGAAAAGTATCGAAATTTAAGAAATGTGTAACAACTCAACATATTATTAAAAATACGCTTATAAAAATAAAAAAACATAACCTAGTAAACTAATTTTTGGGGCAACTAACGTAAATAACCATGTTTTTGCATTGCAAATCAAAGGCGATAATATTACTTAGAATCTCGTTCGGATATTGTCCAAAATGTTATTCCCACACTTTGGTTGATGTGTTTATTTAACTGCAAGTTTTCGCGCTGAATTCATCCATTTTCATCGTAATAAACCATGCTTTACGAACGCGAAATTTCCCTACTTTTCCGCCTCCAAAATCCGATCTCGCGGTCTCTGTGATCGCGGCTACCGATAAATTTATATATTTTCATATATTTTTTTTGAAACTTATTTTCGATCACCTTTTCTTTCCAATTCGAAAATTTTCTAACACCCCCCTTCCCCGCCTTTTTCGCCTTCATAACCCCGTCCGCCATCTTTTTTTTTTTAATTTCTCATATTTTTCCGCAACTTTTGGTTTAGACAAATTTTCAAAATTTTCGATTTTTCGTTTTTTTTATAAAGGATTTTTTTTCGCTCTTTTCATTTTTGCCATCCCCGACCTCGTAGCTCGAATCCTTCCCTTTTTTCGCCGAAAATCGCATTAACCCATCTTTTATTTTTTTACAATTTTTTTCCTACGATTCTTTTACTCCCGTTCCGAGCATTTTTTTACCTTTTTTCAATTTTCTCCTTATTCCCCCTCCAAAAATCGGTATCTAGGGGGGTGGGGGCTATAATTCACGCCAAAGCTCATGACCCGCTGCACGGGGTCATCCCCCCTCAGAATTTCGATCCGAGTCTTCGTTGCAGAGATATCGACGAAAAATGTTTTCCCCCAAACTCCCCACTCAAATTAGAGCGTCGTCGCCCCCCATATGGCCGAAGGTAGCCCCCCGGGTACCACACCTTCCATAAATCGACCCCGTACCTCTTTCCGTTCTCTCGCAAATCGACTTAAAAAAAACTTAAATTTTTAAATTTTTTTCCAGCTTTTTTTCGTTCATAAAGGATTTTTTTCGCTCTTTCCATTTTTGTCATTCCCGACCTCGTGGCTCGACTCCTTCACTTTTTTTTCGCCGAAAATCGCATTAACCTACTTTTCGAATTTTATTATTCGTCAATTTTTTTTATTTCGTCTCACGATACTTTTATTCACGTTCCGAGCATTTTTTTACGTCGCCCCCCATATGGCCCAAGGTAGTCCCCCAGGTACCACACCTCCCATAAAAATTTGGACCCCGTACCTCTTCCCGTTCTCCCGAAATTCATTCTTTTAGTTTTTTCTTCTCTCTCCTGGCCAAACGGGGGGGGGGGGGGGGTTACGAAGTCCAGTTTTGGCGCAGAATACTCTTTTCTTTTCACCCCGACTACAACCCCCTGAAAATTTCAGCCCTCTAGCTCATCGGGAACATGCCTAAACGATCGCATGCTGGAACCGTTTATGGCTGTAGCTACGTTACTAACACACAACAGAATAGTATATTATTTTATATGGAGGAAAAGTGATACTTTTCATGGCGCGCTCGTGTTTAACAGCCGAACGGAGTGAGGCTGGTAATAGAGAGCAAGCCATGAAAAGTAACTTTTCCTCCAAATAAAATATGCTGTTTTTTCTTCAAATGTCGACAAATTAATGCAAAAACATCTCTTTTTAATAGTAATAATATCTAATTAATATTAAAGATAAATGGGTTCGCAAGGCGGCTTAGACCACGGTCGTAGGTGGCCTTGCTTAGACCGGTGTCGGTGAATATAATAGGTCTGTTCTAGCAGCGATTTCAAACGGTTTCAAACCGTCCGGAGTTTGCGCATAACGATATAAGCGTCGCTTATATGGCTATGCGCAAGCTCCGTACGGTTTGGAACCGTTTGAAATCGCTGCTAGAACAAACCTAATGTAACATAAAGCTGTCAGTGGACACTGTCAACAATAATAATTTTTTTAAAATGCGTCTCCGATTGCGTTTAATTCCATATTGATAAGCAGTTATTGAGTAAGTTCGATTAAATAATAACCAATTTGTTCCTAAATTGTGATTTTTAGAAATGCAGTAACAAATTGAGTGATAAATACAAATTGTAGTTTAATAAATCTTGAGTTGTTGACGCTTATTTTGTTGTCTGTTTGTATTGTATCTATGTTGCTATGACAACACTTTTACCTCCGCCGGCGGAAAAGTGAAAAGTAAAGCTCCGGCGGAGGAAAAACGAAACTTCACGGCCGCCTACACAGTCGAGTAATGACGGATTTACTGACGTTTGAAGAAAAAATATTTTGTGGTTACTAAGTGACATCGTCGAAAGTCCATAATGGAACTTCCGGTTCTGCGGTCGAAGCACGAACACGTTGGAAACGGATTACAAAATTCGGCACGGGTAGTGGAAGCTTATTGCTTAGAAAACGTGCTCTAGTCCTTCGGGGGCATGATACAAAGAAAAAAGAGGGGGTAGTCTGGAAAGTCGTGCCGGCTGGGTAAAGGGTGGGTCGTGTAGTGGAGGGTGATTCCTAGATTCCTACTAAGACTCTAGGGTTATTTTCGTATGCGGTAGCGTGGCCTGTGGGCGGTCCGGGGTATATCCTGCGGGGATTTGGAGTCTCTGACAGAAATTGGTTATACCTACAGTGTGCGAAGCCTCCTTGCATAGGAACTCAGTCGTGCAATTCATTAGCTTATATTTGTACAAAGCTCGGTAATCACCCGGGGCACAGGTCCGTCTTACTGGAGGTTCTCACCGAATACAAGGCCCTTTAAACTGGGCTAACATGTAACACAAGCAGAAGGGTAGCTCTGCCTCTGTCTAAGCGCTGGAAGAAGGGTGTGCTGGTAAATTGCCTCGTAGCAGTGCCATCCAAACCCCGTGAAAGGGGGTCAACAAATAAGATAAGTCCATAAAGCAAAAGTAGAAGACTCGCGTCTACCTCCTCAAATTGTCGATCGTTGGAACTGCGCATTTGGATAAGCGTCTGGGTGCACCGGAATGGATTTTATTATTCATTGGCATATTGCTTCCAGAGCCTGGTGGTTAGATGGCCGTGCTTGTGAATCTTGTGATATGACGGCGCGTGTTCGATTCCCGTCAGTGCCGACAGATGTTTTTATATTTTTTAAGGTTATGTTTATCCCTTTTTTAAATTTGAGTTAATTTGGGTTAGTTTTGTTTGATTGTAATAATGTGGAACACTGTTTCATGCGTGAAGTGCCGCAATATCGCAACATGTCAATGAGGAATGAAATCCATTCCGGTGTACCCAGAGTCTTGTCGCATTTGGCAGCAGCTCGGTGTTGTCGTTCTAATATTTCACTTCACGCGGGTCACTCCCCTCGCTTCGCTCGCTCCGGAGGTGCAACCAAACAAAACTAACCCAATCTAGCCCATGGAAATGCTCAAAATCAAGAAAAAAGCACTGAAAGATATATGATAACATATACGCATGCGTGAAGGCTCAAAATTTAGGTAGGTAGACGCGAATGGAGTAGAACTGGTCACTAGGAGTTAAACCTCAAGTAAAACAAATGATCCCGAGTCGGCCCGACCGAATTTCGCAGCCATACCTTAACTTCGCGCATGGCCCTCCGCCCCACGCCATCTGTAGTGTAGGTGGCATTGCTCCGCTCGCTCCGGGGCACATCCAAGCAAAACTAACCCAAATTTACAAAAAGAAACAAACATAACCTTAAAAAACCAACGAAAAACGAACGCGGGCCGCCCTATCAGAAATCCAGTATCGTACCACTAGACCACGAGGATCCTTGGAAGCGTCTCGCTAGAACTAGCGTCTTCAGACTGTTTTGACCTTTTCTGGTGACCTTCGGCGACTTTTGCCGAATGTATGCAATAATTAAGTTATTTCGCATGACCCTTCGCTCGCTCCGGGGCTCAACCAAACAAAACTAACCACATAGGTCGGCACTGACGGGGATCGAACCAGCAATCTTCGCATCACAAACACACTACCTAACCACTGACCCATCAGACCGTTGGTACCAATTCAGTGTACCGGAAAAACATGGGTAATTCTGCCGATTCGGCCAACTTGGGGTTGCGTCGTGGAACCAAACAGAAAAGTTCAGAACAGACCGCTGTCGGAAGACGCTACTTTCGCTAGACCGTATAGGCGAGGGTTAATAACGCCCGACTCGGGATCATTTGTTTTGCGTGGGGTTTAGCTACCATTGAAATATAAAAATACAATTTTGTCAGATTTAGACGGTTAAAATATACGAACTTGTGTAATTAAGGACAATCAGTATATAAAAGCCCCAGGAGGAAACCGCATCACCGCTGAAATGCTGAAAATGGGAGGTCCTACTCTGGAAAAGGCACTGCGTCTTGTTGAATAGATGCATCGGCGAGGAAAGGATCCCTGAATCCTGGCAAAATGCCGAGGTCATCCTGATTTTTAAAAAAGGGGATAATACTAACATCGCCAACTATCGACCCATTAGTCTCCTGTCCTCCTGTCCCACATGTATAAACTCCTGTCTAAAGTTTTGACGAACCGCCTAACGAATAAACTAGATTTTTATCAACCGGTTGACCAAGCGGGATTTAGGAAAGGGTTCAGTACGATCGATCATGTGCAAACAATTCGGAGATTGATAGAGAAATGCACAGAATATAACATTCCTATAAACCTGGCATTCGTCGACTATGAAAAGGCTTTCGACTCTGTTGAAACTTGGGCAATCTTGAGAGCAATGGACAATGCGAGAATGGATACGAGATACTCGAAACTTAGAGAAAGTATCGATAAAAACGCTACAATACAAGTTGTCATTGATGAAGACATGTCAACAGATAAAATCATGATGGGAAAAGAGCTACGTCAAGGAGACACTATATCACCAAAGCTGTTTACTTTAGCGATGAAAGATCCTTTAAAAATCTACTATGGCAGAATAAAGTTATAAATATAGGTGGAGTCTACCTAAGTCACCTTCGTTTTGCGGATGATATCGTGGTTATTAGTAGTGACGCCGATGAGCTGAGGTCCATGTTAGAAGAACTACATGCAGCATCAAAACAGATTGGACTTAAAATGAATTTGGGGAAGACAAAAATAATGACCAATGAGGATGTTAGAGTCAGCATAGAAGGGAAAGTTCTTGAGATTGTCGACGAATATGTATATTTAGGCCACACCATCAGGCTGGGAAAACAAAATCAAGCTACGGAAATATCTAGGATAGGATTGAGTTGGGCAGCATTCGGCAAACTGGGATACATTATAAAATCCCAGAGCATTCCTATCAATCGTAAAAGGAAAGTATATGATTTCTGCATTCTACCAGTAACAACTTATGGTACGGAAACAGTAACTCTCACGGAGAAAAGTGCAGATAGGCTCAGAATAACACAAAGAGCGATGGAGCGTGCGATGTTGGGATCAGCTTGAGAGATCACGTAAGAAATTGTGAGATTCGAGGGAGAACAAAGGTTGTCGATGTCCTCAAATGAATAGCACAGCAAAAGTGGTGATGGGCAGGTCATGTGGCAAGGCAGAATCATTCTAATTCCAAATGGACAAAGAGAGTAATAGATTGGCGTCCAAGAACATCGAAGAGAAGCGTGGGAAGGCCCCCAAAACGATGGCGGGACGACTTCCAAAGGATAACACAAGGGGATGGATGCAGACTGCCCGAAGCAGACAAGCGTGGAGATCATTGGACGAGGCCTAATTCAGGAGTGGATAAACATAGGCTGAGAAGAAGAAGAAGTATATAAAACTGTTTGCTAAAAGGACTCGCCAAATGTCTTTGGCTAATAAAATTATTGTAGTTAACTTTCTTACAACAGCAGTATAATGTAGGTAACTAATAACACCATTTAGATAATTTATTCCTATCAATGTAATTCCATATTTTTTTGTGTCACTGCGACTTTTACGCTAATAAGAGAAACGCACAACCATTTTTTCACGTGAAAATTAAACTTTATCCTTATAAGCGTTTAAAAAACAAATCAATTGTCTGATAACATCATTCGTTCTTTGACACCAAAAAAATGGCGTTTGTTTCTCAAATGTTCATTACTCCTTTACTCCCTTTCATGTTTTAAAGAATTTCTTATTGGTTTGCTATTATTAAGGGCGAGTATCCATTGGCTGCGCAAATATCACTAAACGTGGGCAAAAGTACGACGTCTCTATTCAAAATATGTTACATTTTTGTCTAGCTGGAAACGTTTTGCATTATTCAGCATGATGTTTAGGCGAAATACATTTGGTGGATACATCACCCTCAGCCATAATAAATTTGGCACTTACTTATATTTGGTGCCTGGTTCGATTGGTTTTCCTTCATGCAAGAATTTCACTTGCGGCTTGGGATACCCCTTGACCTGCAACTCCAACATTGCCTGGTTACCAGCTGTAACGATAGGTTCCCTTTTCTCTATGATCAACTGTGGTTTTTCTGGTTCCCTATAATACAAAACACACAAGAAATGCTATATTTGCAATCTCAATTTATAATAAACACGTGTTCATTTCATTGTAAAGAAAAATATCGCGTTAAGAGCATGTTGCATTTTACCTGAAAAGTTGGTTCACGGTTCCATGTACCGTGAGTTCCGCACTGCAACTGATGTGCCCTCGGGACGTTTGAGCAACGCAGGTGTACAAACCAACATCGTCTGGCTTAACGTGTTGAAACACCAGCGCCAAAGAGTCTTCGTCGTCTCCCATTAGTACTTTGAACCGTTCATCTGGCTCGAATACGTGTCCGTCCTTCTTCCAGTGAAAGTCCGGTTTTTCTCCAGGTGGCAAAATCTCTCCTTCGGGCATTTCTTCAAAAATTTCTTTATTATCTAAAATTCAAATATACGTTAATGATCATCCATGTGTGAGCACATATTATGCAATAAATAACAGATATGAAAAATGCCTACAAGTCGGAACAAAGCTTTGTCGGGAAAGTTTAATTTCATTACTGTAAGAAAATAAATTTTACCTGTTACTGTTACGGTAGCGTCAGAAGAGGCTTCTCCAAATTTATTGGTGGCAACGCACTTGTAAACTCCGGCGTCCCCCTTTTTCACTTCCGGGATGACAAGTTCGTAGAAGCCCCTATCAGAATGCTCTCTAATAATTTGCATGCGTTGTTCAGTTTCGGAAATCTTTTTCCCATCTTTGAAGCTGAAATGAAATGGCATAGTTTTTTTATTGGATGCTACAGCTTGGAAATATCCTGGAAGTGTATTAAAATTCAGACCCTGTCATTCTTCTGACTAATCAAACATTTGACAGGGAATTAGTTGAGGATATTACCGAGGCAGGCGATATGAGCCAGACTTTCACAGAGGAATTATGGTACAATACAATACTTTATTGGTGTCAATACTTAAATGTTTATACAAGTCAGAAAGAAATCGGTCACACAGGACACTAAAATCAATTTATAAAATCTACAGGAAGCTTAAATCGATGTATAAAAGTGATATTACTAATAAAAATACTGTTGAAAAAACAGCATTAACTTTACAATTCACAGGTTGGACAAGATTAATGCGTAAAAAAGAAATTTAAAGACAAACAACAATTTAAAATCTGTGGTCCAGGTATTCCTGATGACTGTAGAAGGCGTGACTTGTGAGAAACCCCTTAGCCCAACCTTTAAATGAATTTAAGGGAGCTCTTTAACATCACGTGGTAGGTTATTATAAAAATGGATTGACAGGCAACCCGAGCCACTCCTGCATCTCTCCAGACCCTGATAACCGGGAATTAAGTCCTGCCGGTGGCGAGTGTTATAATTTTGGACATCTTGGTGGGCGGGGTATAAATCTTGGTTGCGTTTTACGTAGAGTAAGTTTTCGTAGATAAATAAAGATGGAAGTGTAAGAATCTTTAATTTTTGGAAAGCATGTCTGCAGTTCGCCCTATAGGATAAACCTGCAACTATACGAACCGCCCTACGCTGGAGACGAAAAACATCCGCTGCACCCGAACCATGACCCCAAGCTATTACCACGTATGCAATGTGACAATGGAGAGAAATAGGCCCGCCTAAGTATCTCGGGCGGTACACACTCCGACGGACCACGCTGCAAGAACTCACTTGACCCTAACCTTTTACACAAGGCGACCGTGCGGGCATCCCCAGGAGTCGTATGCCCTTAATCTCTCGAGTTTAGAAGACTATTGATTGTGTCTTTAAAGCACTAAGGAAAAGACGGTTTGCCGCAAACCATTGCTCAGCTCCCGAAAGTGCTCCACACTAAGCCCGCAGTACCGTACTCAAATCCTTTTCGCAACAGGAAACTGTGGAGTCATCAGCAAAGAGGGTGAAGCGGGCTTCCGGATCACTCAGAGGCAAGTCATTGATGTAGATGATAAACAATAGGGGTCCAAGTACCGAACCCTGAGGAACTCCACAGCCCACTCCACACCAGCAGCCTACACCCTCTGATACCGGTCAGAAAGATAGCTCTGGATCAGGTCAATACTGTTACGGTTAAAATTGTAACGCTCTAATTTCTTCTTTTTCTTCTTCTTTCTTTTTACTTAGGCTTAAAGCCTGTTTATCTTCATCCGCTAGTCTTATATATTGTCGCTCCACCGCTTTCGCGGGCGACCCACACTCCTGTGTCCTATAGGTGACTTGTCTCTTGCGATTTTTACGTCTCTCTGATCCCCCATGCGGTCAATGTGCGCGCTCCATTCCTTTTTCCTGTTTTGGGTCCATTCGTTGATGTTCTCTACCCCACATCTGGTTCTTATGTCTTCGCTCTTCTCTCTGTCCCATAAAGTTCTGCCATCAATTCGTCTCAGTATTCTCATCTCCAATGTTTCCATGAGTCTCCTTATTTTTTGAGTTTCTGGCCTTGTTTCCGCAGTGTAGGTCATTATGGGCCTAATAACGGTTTTATAGATCTTGCTTTTCACCTGGGTGTTAATGTTTTTGTTTTTCCAGATAGAGTCGTTCAAATAACCTGCCACTCTCGCCGCCCTTGCCGTTTGTTTTCTTACTTCCGCTTCAACGTCACCATGGCTGGACAGTTCTACACCCAAATATTTAAACTTCATCTCCTGTTGTATGACCTCTCCATCCACTTCAAGTTTGCCTCTTAACAGTGTTTTTGATGTGATGCAACGTGTTTTTGAACCGGATATAGTCATGTTGAGTGGTTTAGCTGTTTGGTTAAACTGGTGGAGGAGTTTTTGGAGATCATCTTCGTTTTCTGCTATTAATGCGGCATCGTCTGCATAACACAGGATGTTTACCGTTTTATCTCCCATTTTGTAGCCTTTCACAGTACGTTTATTATCTCATCTATTATAACGTTAAATAGAAATGGGCTCAGCGAGTCTCCCTGGCGAATACCGTTTCCAGCTGGTATGGGTTCGGTAAGTTCTTCGTTTATCTTCGCTCAGATTTGATTACCCTTGTATATATTCTCTATTGTTTTTATTAGGTTATAAGGGATTTTTCTATTGTAGAGGAGATGTATGACGTCATGTAGCTTAACCATATCAAACGCCTTCACCAAATCTATGAAGCAAATGTATGCAGGCTTGTTGCATTATATTGATTTTTCCACTATTTGCCTCAACACAAAGACGGCATCTGTGCACGATCTTCCATGTCTAAATCCTTGTTGTTCTTCCTTTAAATTTGTGAACTTGGTAATGATTTTAGTTGTTAATTTTAATGTAGTGTTTAGTAAATTTATCCCTCTGTAATTTGAAGGTACTTTTTTATCTCCTTTTTTAAACATAAGAATAGTCGTGCTACTTCGCCACTCTTGCGGGACTCTTTGGTAAAATAGAATTTTCTGGATTAACTTTGTGAGTTGTTGTTCCAGGCTTTCGCCACCATATTTTACGAGTTCGTTGGGAATGTCGTCTTCCCCAGGGCTCTTTCTGTTCTTTAGCTTTTGCAGAGCATGTTGGACATCTGCAATTTCAATTTCAGTCATCTCGTTAGTTGCGATTTCAGGTGTGCTTTGTGTGATATCTATCATATTTTCCGGTGTGTAAAGCTCGGTTAAGTATTTAATCCAAGTTCCTATAGGAATTTAGTTTGATTCGGTTAGTTCAATTATTTATTTTTTGCTATCTAATAAGTCGCCATATTTGCTTTTGCAAACCATAAAATTCGCTCTCCATTCATTTCGAAAAAGTTTCTCAATGTTCATTTTTGATCTGCCTTACCAAAGCTGTTATTTCATTTCTGATTCTTTTGTATTCTCTGAACGTTTCTGCTGTTCTTGCTGTTTGGTATGTTTTATAAGCTTGTTTCTTTGCATTTTTGTTTTACTTCTGGGCGAAACCATGGAGTTTTTGACGTTCGACTTCTGTTCTTCTTAGTGGTTCTTGTGCCAAGTTCTTCAAGTACTGCCTGTTTTATGATATTTTTCAACCTGTACCAGCTGTTGTCAATGTCGTCTTCATCTGCTATCGGGCTTATTTCGATTTTTCTTTAATCCTATTTTTATATAGTTGTCTTGTTGTTGGATTCCATAATGACTCTATGTTATATTTTTCTGTTTGAACTATTAGATTTGAGTTTTTGTGTGGTCTAAGTTTCATTCTAATTTTTCCTAGCACCATATTATGATCACTGCCAACATCTGCCAAGTTCAGAGTTCTGACATCTAGTATCTGCAATGGATGAAAATGTCTACTGGTAACAATGTAGTCGATTGTTGATTCTTGGTTTCTGGTATTAGCAAATGTGAACTTGTATTGATTGTATTGTGTTGATCATAATATGTGGTGTTCATACGCAGGTTATTGAATGCGCACGCGCACATATTAATCATCATTTCTCCGTTATCGTTCATTGCTTTCTCATTGAATCTGTGTTTTATTCCTGGCACTACTTCATTTACAATGCGTGCATTAAAGTCACCAAGTATAATTATGGGTTGGTCTTTTGGTACGCTCTAATTTGTTTAGCAGAATTCCGTGCGGAACACAATCAATAGCCTTACTCAGGTCGCAAAATCTACTGGACATATATTTGTCCTCTTCAAATGACTCGCAGACCCGAGAAGCCAGGTCCAGGATACCCAAGGAAGTGCCGAGACCGCTACGAAAACCGAACTGACGAGACGAGAACAGTTCATTTGATTCAAAAAATGTTTGGAATCTTTACCGCCATTCATTTCTCAAAAATCTTTGAAAATACTGGCAGGAGTGAAATGAGTCTATAAATTGAGGTATCCTGAACGTCACCCTTCTTGTATATGGGGACAACTATTGCTCTCTACAAAACCGTTGGAAAAACATTTTTTCGGATACAATGATTTATAAGATTCGTTAGTGGCAAAGACATATATTTTTATATGTCTTTGATTAGTGGAGATATTTCAATATTCTTAATGCTTTTTACCAATTCAACATTGAATCCAAAGGGATCCCGGATTTTCTTATTTTTAAGTTGGTCCAATATGTCCCTGACTTCGTTAAAAGTTACTTCGGTCATTGAAAGGTGTCATGTGGCAGGGGGCATTTGCAACCGGGTCCAAAACAGACGGCCGGAGGCCCTATCTGATTTTGAAGATCTGTCGCTAATTCCCAAAAAAGTCATTAAACTGATCAGCCGTGATGTCTGTCTCAACACCACCCATCCCTGTAATGTTCCTATATTGATTTAAGATCTGCCACATGGATTTAGTTAGATTTGGGGAGTTAGATATAAAATTATCG
>MU186411.1:71357-90940 GCA_016904865.1 Pissodes strobi
ATGTTTACATTTCCCTGATTTGCAGTATTTGCGGTTATGTTCGGCATCCCCCTCTCTAGGGGGACATTCACCTTGTCGTGGTGAGAGGGCTCAGTAACCTTCACATCCAGGGAGCGATGCCGGCGGTAGCGTAGCTACTGGTAGGGCCACCCATGCCGGTAAGATCTCGAAGAGACGAACGTGAAGCTAAGAAGGTCCCCTGCAGCGTCTGACCCAGAATGGGCGGCTGCAAACAGCGTCTGCATCCATGTTAGGAGCGGCAGAAAAATTGAACTCGCCAAAATGCAGGGCAAGCGTGGCGTTTTAATGCCATTTTCTCCCCAAACATGGAATTGTCAAACTTCAAAACGGCACTACCACAGGTGAGTAGACCGCAAAGGTCAGAATCTCACGCTGCACTGCCAGCCTGTCCCAAGGATTCTGAGGGGGACAAAAATTTGAAAAACTTGACCAAATGGACGAAAGAGCGCAGAAACAAAACTAAGATTATACACCTGAAAATCGCAGCATATAAGGTTAGAACACTATCCTCGGAATGCAAACAACTCGAATTGGAAGAAGAACTGCAAAACGTCAATTGGGACATACTGGGCCTCTGTGAAGTAAGACAGAAAGGCGAGGGCTGGAAAACACTTAAGTCTGGTCATGCGTTTTACTATGTGGGTGAACAAGACAAGGCGGTCGGTGGCGTTGGATTCCTAATAAACAAGAAGCACACAGAAACCTCAAAGGCATATCAACACGAGTTGCCTACCTAGTGCTAAGTCGAACTCTAAATACAGCGTCAAGATCATTCAAGTATACGCCCCATACATTGGCGTGCTCTGACGAGGAAGCTGATTTGTTCTATAGCGACCTTGAAATTGCTTTGGATAAGAAAAGAACGCATTTCACCATTATGTATGGAGACTTCAACGCCAAAATGGGTCTTAAAGCAGACGAAGCCGAAATATCGCTGGGAAATTTTGGTATTGGTGTAAGAAACCATCGAGGAGAGACACTTCTAAATTTTTTGCTGGAGAAGAATTTATTTTTAATGAACAGCTTTTACCATAAAAAGCCCAACAGGAGGTGGATATGGCATAGCCAGGACGGAAACACTTAGAATAAGATCGATTTCATCATCACCGACAAAAAATCAATAATACACGATTAAACCGTGTATCGGTTGGAAGTGATCACCGAATGGGTAGAGCTAGTGTAAAGATTAACTTAGGAAAAGAAATATATAAAATGACTAAGACTAACGCAACAACCAAGTGGCAAAACCCTACAAACCTGGAAGAATTTCAAAATACATTAACAAACATTCTTGTGGAAACATCCGAAAACACAAATATTGAAGAATTAAATCAACAAATCACAAACTCTATCCTTGAAGACACAAAAAGATGCTGTCCAAAACCGAAGAAAGATAATAATCTCTCCGAACATACAAGATCATTAATGAACAACGGAAGAAATATACAAGAAGAAAATGTCACCACAATGGAACTGCGTCAATTGAACAAGGACATATCAAAAAGAATCAAACAAGACATAAGAAAATATAATACTGACGAAATCAAGAACGCCATAGAGGAGAACAAAAGTTTGAAAGTCCTAAAAAGGAAGCTGAATACCAGTAAAAATGAAATTTTAAAACTAAAGGACCAAAATGGAGAGATAACAACCAACAGAGAAGAACTGCTTCGGATCGTTGCGGAGTTTTATACCAGACTATATCAGAGCAGCCAAGAATTGGAAGAAGAACCCAAGGAAATAAAGAAAAGCACTGGAGTCATGAATCAAGGATCGGAGGAACTACCTGAGATCATTGTGGAAGAAATAGAAATGTCCCTTAGGAGTATGAAAAATAACAAAGCGCCGAGAGAAGACCAGATAATGATCGAAGCAGTAAAACTTGGAGGGAGAGCCCTATTGAATAAAATTAAGGAACTTTTTCAATCTCTGCCTTTTTAATAGTTCTGTACCAACGAACTGGAATGATATATTAATGATATTACTATTCAAAAAGGGGGATTCAGCAAATGTAGAAAATTACAGACCCATAATCTGGCTTTCCCACTTGTACAAGCTACAGGGATTCGCAGGCTAGTATTAGACTCCATAAAAACAGCGACAAATTTCCCATTGAAAGAGGAGTTAGACAAGGCGATACAATGTCCCCAAAGCTATTCACCGCCACTTTAGAATATGCCTTTAAAACACTAGACTGGGAGAACATTAGCATTAAAATCGATGGGAAAAGGCTGAATAACCTGCGATTTGCCGACAATATTGTGTTAGTCACAGACAAGTTTAGGGAAGCTGCATCAATGATTGAACAACTAAAACAGGCCACGGAGAAGGTTGGACTAAAGGTAAACCAACAAAAAACGAACTTTATGACGAACCTGGTGCTTGGAGGCTCTATCACACTGGATAACCATGTTGTAGAGAAAGTTAGCGAGTATAAATATTTGGGCCACGAAATAAAAATTAGTAGAGATAACCAGACGCATGAACTTGCTAGAAGAATAGGATTGGGCTGGGCAGCGTATGGTAGGTTAAAGCATGTTTTTAATAGCGGCCTACCAATAAGCCTAAAAAGTAAGGTCTACAATCAGTGTGTATTACCGGTCATCACATATGGAGCAGAAACACTTACCCTAACTAAAAATATCGTATCCAAACTCAGAGTCGCCCAAAGAAAAATGGAAAGAGCAATACTAGGTATCAGGCTGCAGTATCGTGTAAGAAATACATAAATTCTCCGGAGAACAAAAGTCGAGGACATAATCGGCCGAATTACCACACTTAAGTGGAAATGGGCAGGACATGTGGCGAGATTCAGAGATGATAGATGGACCATCAGACTTGTGAATTGGAGACCCCGTGCTGATAAAAGAAGCAGAGGAAGGTTTTCAACGCGCTGGAGCGACGACATCAAAAGGAGAGCGGGGCACTGGACCCGAGCTGATCAAGACCGAGAAGAATGGAAACGTTTGGGGGAAGGCCTATGTTCAGCAGTGGACTCAACAGGCTGGATGATGATGATGATGATTCGGCTGACGCTCACTTTGCTGTCAGGAACAGGAGAGCGTTATGTTAGCATAGGGAGTCGAGTTCGATACTGCCGGTTGAAAAGACGTATTCTGCAACAGATCCGCTATAGCTTGTATTTTCGGTAGTTAAAGTAGTCAAATTGTGGTGTGTTTTATTCCATTGTGTGGGGAAACTTCCCTAGTAAAGAACTGCAAAGGGAAGCAAGCGTCAGCCCAAACCTGTAAGTGTTAAAGAAGAAATTCCACACTCGCATCGGGACCGCTGCCTCTTGGAAATTCGCAGTTGGTTTTATTATCTGTCGTTCATCTGTTTTTTGCAACTGATTTTAAATATTTACCTTTGGTTTTTATTTGTTGTTTATGTTTGTAAAAGTCCATATAGAGTTTTAGCAACTAAGCCGTTATATTAACGTTGGAAAAGTTCGCTTGATGCTTGTCTTTACATGGATGTTTGCGTATTGAGGGTATAGTTTTACAGCGACTTTTTTATTATTGTTTTGTGATAGGTTCTATTCTCTAGGATGCAGCGCTCATTTAAATGTTGCAGGAATAAGGACTTCTCCAACTTCTGCTATATAACCTGCCTAAGTATATTTCATCCGAGTTGCATGGATTGTTCCAACGAGATTGTAAAGCTTGGAGGATATAGAATTTATTGTTCTTCGAAGTGTCAAATTACAAAGGATCTGGAGGATGACTGTGAAGAATAAACACATCAAAAGGCTAAAGCGGAATAGCGTTGCTTTTGACGAGGTCGTTTACGAGGCCGAAAGCAAATTAACCTCCCAAATTGACGCGCAGCGAAAGGAAAAGGAGCACCTGCAGATCGAGATTGTTGAACTTAGGGTTAAGGAAATCGAGCTTAGACAGCAGCTTCATGCCTGCAATGAATTGAAGAAAAGCTTAAATGACAGGCTGCAGGAACTGGCTGAACTGAACAGGAGTATGGTTGTTACGATAGAGGTGCTGGAGAGTGAAAACGAAAGAGCTTCTTCCGAGCTAACACAACTGCGTCAAAAATTGAGCACCACAAGTAAAGTGTCTCAGAATCAGATACAGGTAGCAATTGATGAAACCCGACAATCAGTTGAAATAAATGATGTGGTTAGAAAAAATATTAAAATAACTACCAGACCTATTAAAAGACCTAGGATACTGATAGCGGGGTATGATATTAAAGGGTACCTTCCAGTAATAAAGAGACTTACAGACAGTAAGCACGATATAAATAGCCAAAATATGAGCCAAGTTTCTATTCAAAAAGTCTGATTATGTTTTCTTGTTTGCACATCATCAAGATTCCCTGCATGGAAAAAAATTGCAGGAACAGAGGATTAAAAAGTTAATCCTTGACAAAGATCATACAAATGTCATTCTTGTCGGTCCACTACTATCTACAAATCGCCCGGTTCTCAACAAAATAATTGCTTCTCAAAACTACATACTAAATAAAGCATTCCAAGAAACGAAAAATGCCAATTTCATACCATTAATATCGCCCTGGCCAATACCAAAGGAGGAAATTGCAGACTATTTGGTCAATTGCTTTATTAGGAATGATGTTGCTCCCCTTTCGTCACTACAGTATACTGCCAATGACTCGACGTCAGATAAACTCCATAATCATGATGTTCCAAGCACCCAAGACCTAGATACTCAGCGCCCAACGCCTAATAAGAACAAACATTTTTTGTGCCCACCAGCGCCTCTGTTATCGACAAATCCCTAGCGCCCGATAATCATGACGAAATTGCAATCTTGTTGTTGAATGTGCAGTCACTGCGAAATAAGTCTGGTGAGCTTTCATTGCTTTTGTATGATCTTAATGTACCAGATATAGTGCTACTTACGGAACATTGGTTGAAGTGCAGTGATCTGATTGTTATTTCAGGATATGTGATATTGTCGTCTTTCTGTAGAACCCCATGGAGGCTGTATGATTCTTGTAAATGAGTCAATTTTGGAGGAGAACTCCTTTCAACGAATAGATAAATACAATTATTTACTTAAGGAATCTGCATTTGAGTTTACCATCATTTACTCTAAAAGTAAAAATCTTTATATAATATGTATTTACAGGTCTCCACGTTCAGATTGTAATGAGTTCTTTTCTAACTTGGAATGTCTTTTATCACAAATCTCATGCTCCGCGCATATTATTATGTCGGGAGATTTTAATATAAATTATGATGACAAGCGTTCTATACAAACCTCAAGACTGTGTTATCTTCTTAAGTCATTTAATGTGCATATGCATGTGAGTTCACCAACTGAACATTCGTCTAGTACTATTGACTACATGTGTTCCAACCTTTCGGAGAGTATGGTGGAATGTAGCGTTCTGAACGCCGCTTTATCTGATCATGAAGCGGTTTTTTGTAGAGTCTTGTGCAAGAAACAGCCAAGGCCTATGTCGCGTTATGGACGAATTTTCAGCGAGCGAGGTTATGGTACGCTCTGTCAACGGAGCGCCATCACTCAATGGAGTTCTATACTCAACTCGTCGGACCCAATATCAAAATTCCATCGCGCCCTTGAGGGCCTATTTGAGACAGCTTTTCCAGTGGTGAAAATTAAGCCTAGGGCAAAATGCAAAAATCTTGGTTTACTAAAGGTCTAAGAACGTCATCCCAAAACCTGCGCTCACTTCATGCGATTAGAAGATATACCAACTGTCCCGCTTTTCACAACTATTTCATTAGCTATAGATCAGTATATCGCCGATTCATTAGGTTATGTAAACAATCCTATTAGTCAAACCGGATGAAGGGTGCTTTTAACAAACAAAGGGAATGTTGGGCAATTGTAAACAGTATACGTTCAGCAAACAACGATATTTCTCCTGATGAATTAAATAATTTTTTCTGTAATATTGCACAACAACTCCAACAAAGCATTAATCCCTCAATAGACCCTATCAGTTACTTACCAGCCAATAATTTTCCCAACTCCTTCTTCTTTTTGCCCACTGACTTAACGGAATTGAAAACAACAATAAACAGTATTAGGAACAAAAGCTCATCTGGAGAAGATGGGATTTCCACTAAAATTTTCTTAAACTTGCCTGATACTGCCTTGTTGGCTTTGGTGGAAGCAATAAATTACTCCTGGACCATAGGTTCATTTTCGTCATGCTTGAAGTCCGCAAAGGTCATTCCAATATATAAGGATGGATGTCCCAATAACCCTTAAAACTACAGACCTATCTCTCTTCTGTCGACTCTATCGAAGATAATTGAAAGGCTTGTCAAATACCGTGTTATGTCGTTCTTAACATCAAACAACATACTTAGCAAGGCTCAGTTTGGCTTCCAACGAGGTATGGGCACGAATGATGCCATGTATAATTTCTTTCACCAGCTCTATTGTCAAATAAATGAGGGTGGAGCTTCCGCTGCGGTTTTTTGTGACTTGTCGAAAGCTTTCGATTGCGTGAGTCATGAGGTTCTGCTTGGGAAGCTGCATTTTTATGGCTTCAGAGGCGTGACCTTGTCTTGGTTTTCCTCTTATTTGCGGGGCCGTTGTCAGAGGGTGTTTGTGGGTTCTAGCCACTCCAAGTATGAATCGGTTGCGTTAGGAGTTCCGCAGGGCTCGGTCCTGGGACCAATCCTGTTTCTCCTTTATGTAAACGACGTTGCTTCTCTTGATGTTCAGGGGAGATTTACTATTTTCGCTGATGACACGACGCTGCTCTGGCACGACACAGATAACAAATCTTTGCACACGACTCTGTCGGGGGACCTTCACAGGGTGAGGGATTGGTTTGACGCCAACCTGTTGTCGATAAATTTCAAGAAGACCAGGCTGGTCTGCTTTGGTTGTGCCATGGAGGATGTGGCCATGACTGGCACTGGAGGTACCTTGGTTGAGAACTATCCTAGTTGCAAGTTTCTCGGTTTATCAATAGAGAGTGGCCTTAAATATGAGGATCATATTACTAATCTTGCGAGCAGGATTTCGTCTGGTTGTTTTGCTGTCAGGGTGACTGTTCAGGAGCTTGGCCAAGGAGTTGGCAGGGCTGTAAACTATGCCCTGATAGAATCGCGGCTTCGCTATGCCATAAGTTTTTGGGGAAATTCAAGCAATTACTTAATGCAAACGCTATTTGTTCTCCAAAAACGCGCATTGCGTTACATCTGTGGGGCCAAATTTCGGGATTCATGCCGCTCCCTGTTCCCCAGAGAGAAAATACTTACAGTTACGTGCATTTATATTGAAGAAATTGCCTGCCTCATTTTTAAACATCGGCACAAATTTAGTACGGAACATCCTAGGTACATTACACGTCAAAAGAACAATCTGAATCTTCCCATCCCTACATCCACTCTTACACAAAAATCAGTTTTTTTATGAAAGTATTAAAATATTTAATCACCTTCCACAAAACATCAAAGGGGCGACAACGGTGAGAGTGTTTAAACATCTTTTGAGGGGGTTCTTGGTTGACCGAGCGTATTATGCACTCTCTGAATTTTACAGCGATGTATTTTAGCGATGTTGTAATATTATGTAAAAAGGATTATGTCTTGAATGGATGGTATGCGTTTTTTTTTCTCTTTTTTTTTGACTCTTTATGTCCGCTTTTTCTTTTCTGTTGACATGTTTACGTAATGATTAGTGTAGGTTTTTATCTTGTTTGTTTTAGGTATTATTACTTTTAAGTAGGTTTTGTTTATAACAATTATTTTGTTCACAACAATAAAGCATAGTTTGACTTTGACTTTGACTTTGGTAGGCTATAAATAATGACAATGGTAACAAACTTTGGACTAAATTATTTAATTTTGATATGGGGTTTATCAAATTCGAGCCCCACCATTGAAATTTCAGAAACTATAAGAGCTACAAGGTTTTCTTGCCTTCGGTTAAAAGGATAAATCAAAATATTGTATTGTTATTGTTAATTTTTTCCCGTATGAACCCTCATCATCAACTTCACCTGGATGTTTCAGTTGGTATTCAGTATATTGAGCCAGTGATTACCATACTCGTACTTAGAAGAACAAAAATATTCATAGGCCATAAAATTAAGAAGCTTTTTATCCTTGCAATATATACTACGTTAGGTTGCTCAATACTAAAGAGACAACTAGGTTCTAATATTCTATGAATTTTGGTTCATACTCACAAGCTGATCTCTGGGTTAGGCTCTCCAACGACTTTAACCATAAACCTTAGGTACGTATTTTCTAGTAGTTCAGCATCTTTCATAGATACCAAGAACTCGGGATGATCGCTTTTGGCTCTCTGTTCCCGTTCTTCAGTGCTCACTAAAAATCGAACCATTTATATTAGTTTTTCGATTCGTGATTTTTTTTTTCTAGCGGAGATATCATCTCCATTGTACAAAGTTGTTTAATGTTTATCAATATTTTCATTACCACAATTACATATAATAAAAGTGTTAATTTCACATAATATTTAGTTACACAATATCAAATTCAATTATTGAATCGTAATAGGCAGGGTACTGTATTTACATGTTACACATTTACACAGGTTAATATGTTACAATTTGTACAAATTGATTAAATATTTAGAATTAAGAAAAAAGTGATAAAATTGAATAATTATTGGCGCCATATTTTGAAAATTTGTATTAGAAGTTGAATAGTTTAGCAATCTTCATGAGTGATTGTGAAACCATATTTTTGTCTTAAGGTACTTAAACCGGGAACGAAATTCAAGTTTTAATTCAATTTTTGAAAACCTTTTGAAATGCAGTTTAATTTTAGACAAATTGTCCTTATATATTGCAAAAATTCAGGCGGTCACTGTATACATTGAAATGAACTATTTTAATTATTGATTATATACACTGCTCGTCAGAAAGTACCTCCTGCCTAAGGAATCCAATCTCGGAGCAAAGAGTAAACCAAATTTTTGCATAGAATATTATTATGGTCATATAGTGCGTAGGTACTTTCTGGCGCCAACTGTGCACATAAAGACAACATTTGAATATGAAGTTACCATCCACACTTTACAAGAATATACATAATACACATGTTGAGATGGTATGAAATCCCATCAAACCGAAAACAAACTCTCAAACAACATGAACAATCAACGAAAATTCCAAGTTATTACTAACGTTCGTGAACGATCAACTGCGCAGAACACGACGCTTTCGCCTTATCGTTCTGCGCAATCGCTGTGTATATACCGCCATCTTCATCTTTCACTTGTTTTATACACAACTTATATTCCTGTCCCTTTTCGTCCACCGTAGTCTGGATTCTGCCTGACATGCTGCCATCCTCGTTCAACGGTTTGCTGTCCTTGAGCCATTTGAAATCGGCCGGTTTGTCGTTAAGCAAAACTTCGAAAAAGGCGTTTTCGCCGGCTGTTAATGTAAATGGAAAGATGAAATAGGTTAAATGAAATATAGAAAAAGTGCTTAGAAGAACTACTGAGAAAAGTGCTTCGGAGTTTTATGATTTAGCGTGATGAAAATGTGCACGAATATCGTAGAATAATTATTAAGAAGCGCCATAAATCTCTGGCCCCCATTGTTTAAATGCGTAATGGTGGGAGCATTTACGTGGCTAATAAAGAAATTGCAGCATAAGATATCTAACTGAAAATGAGTTAAAAACTTTAAATAGACTAACCAGACGCAGCTCTCAAAAACATTTAATACGCGCATTGATAATTTTGTCAAGACAGTGATTCTTATGTTTTGCGATTGTTTTTTTTTCTATTGTTTGACAATGACTCATATTAAATTATTCTCTCATTAATTCTGAATGCGTTTCACTTGTTTGAAGTATTCTTTTACTTATCAAATATGTGATACATATATTTTAATTTTTTTTTAATTGATTAAATCAAGTTCCGCCCAGAAATCAACATTTTAGAAATACTTTTCTGATCTACTTCTTATTATTTTGTTACCGTGGTATGGCTTCTATTCTGGTCTACAAAGAGAGCTCTAATATATATACTATTTAAAAAAAATACTTACGTTCAATACTAGTGCCCCTAATAGTCTTTATGAAGTGTGGCCTATTTCCGTCCAACTCTTCCAATTTATCTTCGGCCGATTTCTCTCTGCCGGTTCTCATGTTAGCCGACAACGACTCGCTGCTCGTCTGAGATTTGCCCTGTAAATTATTTCCGGAATACATTAGAACGTGCGTTTTGGCTTCGGCGGATTCGGAGGAAAGCGATTGAGCGCCTGAAGCGCGCCTAGCGATCAAAGCGGTTATTTCAGCTATCGATGATTTCCTACGAGTCGTCGAAGCGACCTCTGTTGTAGATGTTTTTCGAACGGTCGTTGAAGCGACTTGACTGGAACTAGTGTGGCATTCGGCGATCGAAACTTTTCGTTCCGATGAAGACATGGTGGCAGTTGCAGTAGAAGCAGAAGCAATAGCAGTGGTACTTTGCGTTGAACTTGAGACAGCTGAAATAGCTACGGCTGAAGATGAAGCTGCAGATGAGTGCGTTGCGGTATTTGGTGGTGGATTAGAAGCGGTTGATGCTATAGCGTGCGAAGCAAAAACGGAAGCGGCTTGATGAGACGATATTACCTGTGATCTTGTTTCTGTAGAACTTTCGATCTTTTTCGATTCCTGGGAATACGATTCGGTCTTGGACTGTTTGGCGGCGTACGACTCTGATTTGAGTTCCTTGGCCTCGTAGCTTTCCGACTTGCCTTCTTTGCCGTTCAACGTTTTGGATTCAATGGATTTTTTAATTGATGATTCTTCTGCAAATTAAAAATCAATTAACTATTACGGTCACGATTCATTGAATGCGAACCGTTATTTTAGGTTCAAGGTTGAAGATTTATGGAGTACGTAATTTTTGAACTTAAAATTATTATATAAATGCTATTTTCGTTTCTGTACATCAAATTATCTACATGAATTTTTTAAAACTGAAATTAATACGTCCCAAAACCGCTGTTCAGAACCATAACTGATACATATCGCAAATTCAAAGTTGACCTCAAAAAGAAGCCCAGAAATGACAGATCAGGAGATAGAACAAGGTTTTCGGGAGGATATCTGCGGCAAGTAGGAGGTCTTCCTAATTATCCATCTACCTTTATAGGTAAGCCTCTTCGAAGCCAAATCTCCTACCGTTATCTCTGCTTACCCAGTGTATAAAGGTGAACGGAGGTAAGGATAAAGGAATAAGCGCTAGAAGGCGCCTCTAGACTGTAAGGTATTTCTCTCCTGAATCGACCACTAACCTACTCCCAACTAACCTAACCTGGACAGGGCACAACAGATATGATCGTTTGCTCTGCCTACTTTCCTGGGAACGCAGAAGCAAACCAACCTCCGCCAATTGAAGTGATCGCCTACAGTCGTAGGAAGAACACTCATCTATTAGTTGGATGTAATGCCAGTGCGCACCATACAGTGTGGGGCAGCACGGACACCAACCAAAGACGTGAGTCATTATACAATTATTTACTAGGGGAGGGGCTGGTTGTTAATAGCAGTGGCTTTGAACCAACCTTTGTAACTGCCAACAGGCAGGAGGTATTAGATCTAATGATCAGTGATAATCTCTTATCCACAAGAATCTCAAATTGGATAGTGTCATCAGAACCCTCGTGCTCTGATCATAGACATATTCTCTTCAGGTGAAAGACCCATATTTCAATACAGGGACCCTAAGTGCACTGATTGGGCTGGTTTTAGTCTTACTCTTCAGGAGCAGATGCGGACCTATATTGCAAAGATATCAAATCGTGATGAGATTGAGCTGGCCTCGGAGCAACTGAGGACAGCCATAAATACGGCTTATCATGAAAACTGTCCACTCAAGACTAAAAGGGATAACAGAGGAACCATTTGGTTGAACACCGAAGGAGGTTCGTAAACTCTTAATAGAGCTAAAGAGACCAGCACATAGGATCAATACAGAACTGCTCTAACAAACTACAAATTGTCGCAAAAGCGAAACTGTCACTATGGACCTGTAGACGCATTTGTGGCAAAACATGGGACATACATCCCAAATAAATCACTGGCTCTACATTGCAGTCATAAGACCAATGATAACATATGGAGCAGTAGCTTGGTACTCTAAGAGCTTACAGAGCTCCGCGAGAATCAAATTTCTACCTTACAAAGACAAGCGTGTCTGGCAATTAGTGCCGCTTTCGGCACTACACCCACGGCAGCGCTTGAGTGTCTTCTAAATCTGCCACCTCTTCAAATAGTACTGAAGAAGGAGGCTAGATGGGCGACGTATTGATTGACACAGGCGGTGATCAACAATCCGCAGGCGATCATCATGGTGCCCAACAGGCTGAAAAATGCCAATGAGCAGGACATTGTGCTGGGTCTACCATCAGATGTTATGCCTACCAAAACTACCTATTACCATGCCTATGACGTCCTCCTACCAGAGAGGAACGAATGTGCAAAGGACTCTGAACATCTGAGAATAACAGAGAATAGTTGGTTCACTGACGGCCCCAAGACCAATGATGGTACAGGAGCCGCTGCATGGAATAAAAATGGTAAGGTTGAGCTTAAGTGTTCCCTAGGCAAACATGCAACCATTTTTCAGACTGAGGTTAAGGCCATTGATATGACTGCACAGTGGCTCATCGGTAGAAACTGGAAAGGCAAGTCAATCAAAATTTTCTCGGACAGTCAAGCAGCTCTAAAAGCTCTTAAATCTAGCCGTTATTCATCCAGGACAGTATGGAACTGCCAGAAACTACTCACCAAACTATGGAGAGAAAATAAACTTACACTGATCTGGATCCCTGGACATACAGGATATGAAGGCAACGAAAAAGCTGATGCTCTTGCGAAGCAGGCGGCCGCAACGGCCTTCATAGGACCAGAACCAGTACTGGGAATAGCTTATAACACAGTTAAAGAAGCCCTCTCCAGGTGGACACAAAACCAATTTGTAGATAAATGGAGAGAGTTACCAGGCCTAACTCATTCAAAGTTGGCGGTGAATCTGCCATCAGGAGTGAGAACTGGACAACTTCTTCAACTTGGCCGACAGCAGGTACAGGCTATAGTTGGCATGTATACTGGCCATTGTCGGCTAAGAAGCCACATGAACAAGATAGGGCTCTCCGAAGAAACGCAATGTCGCTTGTGCTTAGAGGACGAAGAAACAATGGAGCATGTTGTATGCCACTCTCCAGCAATGGAAAGAACCAGACAAACAATCTTTGGAAATACTCAAATCATACTTGCAGATTTGAAAACTATCCACCCCAGAAAGCTGTTCAATTTCTTGAAAAGGATCGAGCCTCTGGCATAGTGGAAACCACAGATGTGAGCCACAATAGACCAAGGGCCGCAGTGGAGGGTCCTATTTGGACCCACTCACGTGTATAAATACAATACAATCCTAACCTTCGTTTAAGCGGTGTAAATGGGTACCTTTACGGGAAAGCTCTTCTAAATGTTCTAACCTAAACCTACCCCTATTTATTCTTTCTGCCTTCCAGTGCAGTGACCTTTATCAAAAAGCTTCGCTACACGGATGGTCTCACTCTTATTCAGCGCAACTACTTTTTGGTGAAAGTTCCCTTAGATGTTCTGGGAAAATTTCTGCGGAAGGTCGTACTTTCGCATAATGCTATGGAAAAAACCTGGTACTTTTTTGGGAAAACCCTTTCGTATGTACTTGTAACGATGTACCAACTGTCGTTCGTTATGCAACGTTAAATATTATTAGTAATTTTGGTATGTAAAATAGTTGCGGTGGACTACTATTATACTTTAGTATTCGGTTTTAAAGAATACGTCAATTTAAGTTACTTTGCATTAATTTTACTCTGAACCAAACAAGCGATCGATTCAACAGCCCATCGTAAAGTCGACGTCGAGGTGATTAGCGAAATTGTACATTCCTATAGAGGTATAAATAGAGATGTGCGCACATATCGATAATATTTGGTACAGTGTATCGATTGTATTAATTTATTAAGTTAATGAACGTATAAGTGTGTTAATAATGTTTCTATCCGAAATGTAAATATTGAATTGCTATCAAGGTTGCGTGTTTTGAAGTATGATTCATGCTTCAGATTTTATAACAGGGATTTTTGAAGGGCAGTGTGTCCAGTATCTTATATTTACGTGCTTCACGTGGAATTGAAATCTTCTGTCAAATTCTCGGTGTGATTCTGAGATTTTGTCGACAAAAAAAGTTAGAGGCACAAAGCAATATAAAAACTATATGTTTTATTTTCATATCGATCGAAGCCCGGTGAAATTCGGAGATTTTTATTAGGTTCTCTGAAAGGCCAGTGTCCGAAATAGATCCAGGCCCAATTGGGTTAGTTTCGGTTAGCATAAACTCTAGCGTTAATTGAGGGTTAGGGTTTAAGTTAATTTAGAAGTTGGCCTAATTCCGAACACCGATCAGGTAAATAATTTTATTGGTAATTATCTTATTTATTCTGGCTTTAAAGATTATGTTTCTCATTATGATTTTTATATAATTATTTTATCTGTAATTTCGACATTCCACAGTGAAGTGACGTATTTAGTTAATGAGACACTCATTCACTGGCTCATCACTGGCTTGTTAAGAATGCGAATTGTAAAGTATTAAAAAAATTATGAGGAAAAAGCCAGAGTAGATTCAGTTTAATTTGAATATATGGGAAAAACCACTAGTATTCTAGTATTAACTTGGAAAGTGGACGGTTTCCATAAATCTCCGAAGAGTAATATGAAAAAGTTGAGTACTTCAAAACAGTCATAAATCAGGGATCAGATGGTAGAAGTCCGGCATGTAGAAGAGTAGGAAGTGAGCAATTGACCGTATATTTTAGGGCGAAAGTTCTCCACCGAGATAGGATTTGATGAGGCTTTCATATTACCATGTGTATTCATCCCGTTTGATTTCGGTAGCTACAGATTAGGTTTAGATTTACTTAAGTAACCTTAACATTGCCATTGCCTTAAATTGACCAATTAGGAAGTAAAATGGGACAATATTTTTAGTGTAAATATATTTTTTTTATTTGAATATACTGCAATATTTAAATATCTTTTATTTTGACATATCCCTAACGAGTTCAATATTAAGAGCTTTCCGCAGAATTTATCTCAGCTTCGGAATATAGTTGGGTTTCTTTTTAATTTGCTGCGGATGGCGCCTAAATAATATCTTGATTGCTTGTGCAAACTTATATTTTTTAGTTGAGAGCTGCTGCTAAATCTAGACCGCACTGTCCGCATCAGGTTACGACACCCTCCCTGAACTTCATGCCATAGCGACATAGGCCCTATCGTGCCTAGGCGCAAATTATACGTAAAGTTAAGGGTTGTCTAGGAGGGTGACATACTAATCTAAAACTATTTTCGTAGTGCAGTGACCTTTATGAGAAAGCATCAGTTTTATATGTTCTAATCTAAACCCCAACCATTTCTGAGGCCTTCTAGTGCTACCACCGTCTATAGATATTCTAATAAGTCCGCTCACTCGTGGGTGCCGCGGAAAATTTCCCTCCTGCCTGCGCCAATCCCTCACCCATCGGCATTGACATTGACGTGTGTCAATGTCACGACTTAGCCGTGACTCAGTTTTCGCAAGTACTTTCGCGATCGGACGGTGTGAATTTATTTTTACGGAATAGTTTTCGCACGATTTACGCTATACGCTATTTAAAAAATATATATGGTTAAGATGGCTAAGGGTAGTTTTCCTTATTGTATTGTTGATGACTGTTATGTAACTACACGTGGTCTCTCCTTATTTCTCTCTTATGGAATTGGTAAAGAATTATTCAATTTTTATGAGACGAAGTGAATGAAGCTAATCGAAAGTTGATTGGATGACTAACCCATACCAACAAAATCTATTAAAATTGATTATAACATATCGGAACCGGTTCAAATGACTAAAATAAGTAAGGCTAAATGAAACTAACAGAAAGTTGATTGGATGACTAACCCAAACTAACCAAATACATTAAAATTTGTTATAGCGTATATCAAATGACTAAAATAAGTTAAGACTATGTGAAACTAACCGAAAGTTAATTAGACGACTAACCAAAACAAACCAAATGTATTAAAATTGATTATAACGTATCGGAACCGGTTCAATGTCTCAAATAACATGAGACTAAGTGATTCGACGACTAACCCAAACTAACCGAATCTATTAAAATTGATTATAACCTAGCGGAACCAGTTGAATTCACTAAAATAAGTCGAGACAATGCGAAACTAACTAAAAGTTGATTCGGGGACTAACCCAAATTAACCAAATCTATTAAAATTGATTATAACGTATCGGAACCGGTTCAAATGTCTAAAATAAATTGAGACTAAGTGAAATTAACCGAAAGTTGATTCGACGACTAACCCAATCTAACCAATTCTATTAAAATTAATTATAACCTATCGGAACCGGTTGACATGACTAAAATGAGTTGAGACAAAGTCAAACTAACTGAAAGCTGATTCGGCGACTAACCCAAAGTAACCAAATCTATTAAAATTAGTTATAGCATATCGGATCCTGATCAAATTACTATATAAAATAAGTCGAGACAAAGTGAACCTAACCGAAAGTTGATTCGACAACTAACCCAATCTAATCAAATCTATTAAAATTGATTGTAACCTACCGGAACCTGTTGAAATGGCTAAAATAAATTAAGACAAAGTGAAACTATCTGAAAGTTGATTAGACGACTAACCAAAACTCACCAAATGTATTAAAATTGATTATAACGTATCGGAACCGGTTCAAATGACTCAAGTAAGTTGAGACTAAGTGAAACTAACCGGAAGTTGATTCGATAACTAACCCAAACTAACCCAAACTAGCCAAATCTATTAAATTTGATTATAACCTAGCGGAACCGGTTGAATTCACTAAAATAAGTCGAGACAAAGTGAAATTCGGCGACTAACCCATACTACCCAAATCTATTAAAATTGGTTATAGCATATCGGAACCTGATCAAAAGACTAAAATAGGTTGACTAAGTGAAACTAACAGAAAGTTGATTAGACGATTAACCAAAACTAAACAAATGTATAAAAATTGATTATAAAAACGTATCGAAACCGGCTCATATAAATAAAATTAGTTGAAACTTGAGAAGTATTTACTTCAATCACGTGTCCTGTGCTACTCACGCGCGCGTCAGTATCCCATATTAAGCAAACATAATCGAAACTAACTTTAATGAATCAAACAAGCGCATTGAGACGGGGCGCTACACGCTTGACCAACCCTGCCTAACACTAAACTAAAATTAATCCCAACTAACAAATATAACCAAAAAAATAAAAATAAAACATGTCACCGACGGGAATCGAACCCGGGCCGTAGTATCACAAGCACAAAAGCTGATCGCGAAACGCAACTGCGCATGATTGCAAATAGTTATACCGCAGACGCTAGACGCTTGTATAGAAACGCAAGGAATATAAGGCAACAAAATACCTATAGTCAGCAAGAGAAATAATCATGCTCCTCAAATCCCCTTATCGACCTTTTATATAGAGCAATGAATAATATCAATTCTTATCAGCTTAATATCACTATCGCTTTGCCTCGCTTTAATAAGTTATATAAAATAATAATTTCAGGAATAATAGATATTATATAGATATATATTTTAAATTCATCACAACACAACTATTGACTAACATAAAATTGTCAAACTGAAAAATGTACCATTTTAATTTAAAACCATATAGAATTAAGGAATAAATCTGGCAATACAGCATTGTCTACAAACCTCTCATGCGCCGTCTGCGTTATTTCAATAAAAACAAAACAATACATTGAAAGTCGACAGAGAAAAGTAGTAGCAATTACAGCAGATTTGTACATAAGTTTTTAATGATTTTTTATTAAAAAAAGTCACGAGTAGCACAGTATACGTGATAGAAGTGACTACTTCGTTAGCGAGTTTCAACTTATTTTACTTTTTGAGCCGGTTCCGGTACATTATAATCCATTTTAATGGATTTGGTTAGTTTTGGTTAGTCGTCTAATCAAATTTCAGTTAGCTTCACTTAGTCTCAACTTATTTTAGGCATTTGGGTTGGTTCCGATACGTTATAATCAACTTGAATAGATTTGGTTAGTTGTCTAATCAACTTTCGGTTAACTTTACTTAGTCTCAACTTATTTTAGTCATTTGAGTCGGTTCCGGTACGTTATAATCAATTTTAATAGATTTGGTTAGTTTGGGTTAGTCTCAACTTATTTTAGTCATTTGATGCGGTTCCGATACGCTATAACCAATTTTAATAGATTTTGTTACTTTGGGTTAGTCGCCGAATCAACTTTCAGTTAGTTTCACTTAGTCTCGTCTTATTATAGACATTTGAACTTTCGATACGTTATAATCAATTTTAATACATTTAGTTAGTCGTCTAATCAACATTCGGTTACTGTGTCTCAACTTATTTTGGTCATTTGATCAGGTTTCGATATGCTCTAATCAATTTTATTAGATCTGGTTAGTTTGGGTTAGTCGCCGAATCAACTTTCAGTTAGTTTCACTTTGTCTCAACTTATTCTAGTCATTTGAGTCGGTTCCGATCGTTATAATCAATTTTAATAGATTTGTTTAGTTTGGGTTAGTCGTCGAATTAACTTTCGGTTAGCTTCACTTCGTCTCATAAAAATTGATTAATTCTTTACCGATTCCATAAAAGAGAAAGAGGGAGAGAGAGAGTCATATGCTTTATCTCTCTTGCGAGACGAAATTTCCAAAACGTGTCGTTACATGCATGGCTTTGAAAAATCACTTTCATGAATCCAAAGAATATCAAAATAGCGTAAAATTTGTAGATTTCTAATATTTACCTTCTCCCAAATTATGTATATAAGTTGCGTTATATACGAGTATAAGTGAGTTTGATCGCTGTTTTAACCACTAATTAAGAATAAAAAAACCCTAGGTGGAAAACACTTTTAATGCTTGGGTTAAGTTATGGGTGTGGCACAGGTTAGTTGGTGTTTTAATTTTTTTTTTAAAGACGACATCCACTGTGACAATGCATTTGTCATATTAATAACAAAATGTAATAAAATATCGATACCTATCGACAGCCGAAAATATCAGGTTAAAATTATTCCACTGTCGCTATTTTCCTGTTATATTTTGTAACTTGTGTTCGTAATTAAACAATACAAGTTGTACCTACTGGTATTTTTATCCATATCGTAGATAAAATATCGTTTATTTTTTACTTATTTATTATAATACTAAGTAACTATTACAAAGTAGTATCATTAATGAGCTATAAATTAGACAGAGAATGTTAATAGTTGTTCATAACAAATAAATAATCCAAACATTAATACGTAATATTATTCATATCATTTATTCCTAATGGAACGCTCCCCGTATAAAAATAATCGAGCGGCAGTTCATATTGATCGTACACCGTAGCTGCACCCATTCGTTTACTGTACAGGGTGGCTCGAATTCGTGTCTATGTATGGGGAACTCGAAACCCGTAAGAGATACAATGTCGGTCAAATTAAGGCAAAATTGCGCATTTAGGTGCCTAACAATATGCCGTTTAGAAAGTTTTAAAATTCCGAGTA